>JAHZMX010002960.1:0-18195 GCA_027743895.1 Seira musarum
GTTTTGGTTTCAAGGGGAAAATATGAGGAGGATTCTGGAGTTAGCGAAAAATTGCTCCTTATGTATTTCATATCCTTCAACTCCAAAGAAAAGATTCAATTTCCTCGGGATGATCTCAAGGAAATGGGTAGTGTTCTTGATAGTATTCATGTACATTTTAATGGAAACTTTAGAATGGAACTTTGAGGTAGACACATTGGCGGCTACATTTACTCGGTCAGAGACGCACAGTCTCATCTCCCTCAAGAGGGACAAGGAAAGTTTAGGCCAGTGGTGGAGGAATATGGAGAAAGCCACAAGGTATAATCTCTTTCTGGACCTAGGAAATGGAACTGATGTTATCGATGAATTTGGAACAGTGGATACAGTCATTTCAGCCGCTGGAGTAGTTGGCTATTTCTTGACGTAAGTGAAACTAACCGTTCAAATTAGCTCCGATTTAAATTAAAGCAAATCATAACTTAATTCCTACATTTCTTTTCATTTAATCAGCGATTTAATGGTTGCACTCTCTGGAGCCATCCTTCTGTCACCCATTATGACCTTGTGGACGATATCAAAGTCATTTTCTGCTTCGTTACAAATGAATCCTTTGAAAGCCGGTTTTAATTTAGAAATACCTTTGAAATGGTCCACCATATACAATCAGTACATGAGTATTCATGAGCTTTCCAGGGAATTAAACAAAGTTTTTGCCCAAATGCTCACTTACTTCATTTTGGAGACTGTTGTTTACCTAGCCAATTAGTATCGATTTCGTCATCGTCCACTCTCAAGAGGAAGGGGCAAGTTGGAACGCCAAGGGAAGCTTCCTGTTTTATTTGGGTGGGACTATAATATGTCTTCTGCTGTGTGCTGACACATGCTATCAGGTAAAAATGTTTGTAAGTATTTCAAAATGAATTTGTAATTTTTGAAAAATTGCTCAATTTATTAAATGCACTAGATGAAGTCGCTGAAATTATGGTTGGCTGCATCCGACAACATTAGTCAAGTTCCGGTCGCTCAGATTTGTGTGGTTTTAAATGAACTTGATCATGATTTTGTGGCATTGCGGGGAAGTGACGTGTTTCCAATCAATTTTCCTTTGATTGCCAATGTACAATAAACTAACAATACAATTTAAATATGATAAATTACGGTCACATACTTTATCGTCTGCATCCAAACCGAGGGTGGCACAAGACATTAGTGAACATTAAAAGGACTGGTTAAAATTCAAACCAACTTTTTCCACAGCCAGATTTTCATGGTAATTCTATTCCTTTTTTTAATAAAAAAAATTCATGTTCCGAACTCAAACAGCTTCGCGTCTCAATTTCAGTTACGAGAAATACATTTATGGATTGTGAATTGTGTCGTGAAGAATTGATGCTTTTTTATATTTTATTGATCCGATCCGACAAATTATGAAGTTTTTACCAGCCCAATGTCCACATCCGTGCCACCTAACATGGATCGACTTTTGCAGAGAGCGAAGACAGTGAGGATATTGGCATTGGTCGATTTGGTTTGTTCAATTCTAAATAAATATTTAGCTACCATTGAATTACATTATTGGACCTCCAGTTAGCATTCATTCCGAGGTACGCGCTCGCCATCTACTTCGCCATCTCTTACGGTACATTACGTTCATAGAAGCCCTTTTATGTCTCCAAAAAGTCACTGGTTTTAAAGTATTTGATGATAATTCTTTGACTATGGCGGGTTTCTATGAACGTAAATTACAATTTCTTAAGGGTGAAAACTAAAAGGCGACATTACTTTGGAGGAGTTAAGGGGTAATGCTGAATCTTTAATCCTTGTATTGGTGCATTAATTTTTTTAAATCTTTTTATGTATCGATTTTGTGACCAGGACCGTTTTTTAGTTTGATCGTTGCTTTCTTCATTGGAGCTAAACTTATCATGATCGGCATATTCATATTTTTGACGGATAAAGTATACCTTGTAAGTCTATCTTCTTGAAACAGGTTTATTAAATTAAAATCAAATAATTATTTTTTTCCTGCTAACCCACTCCAAAAAGTCACTGGTTTTAAAGTGTTTGATGATAATTCTTTGACTATGGCGGGTTTCTATGAACGTAAATTACAATTTCTTAAGGGTGAAAACGAAAAGGCGACATAACTTTGGAGGAGTTAAGGGGTAATGCTGAATTTTTAATCCTTCTATTGTTGCATTAATTTTTAAAAATCTTTATATGTATCGATTTTGTGACCAGGACCGTTTTTTAGTTTGATCGTTGCTTTCTTCATTGGCGCTAAACTTATCATGATCGGCATGTTCATATTTTTGACGGATAAAGTATACCTCGTAAGTCTATCTTCTTGAAACAGATTTATTAACAAATCTATAATTACTGTTTTTTCTGCTAACCCGCAGTCAGCTAAAGCAAACCATTCCTTGTGCAAGCCATGGACAGCACTCTCTGGAACAATCCTTTTACTTTCTCTTGAAATCATTATCTACTCCATCGGCTATTTGACGTCCTTGACTGGTTCGTTTTTTATCTTCTTTAACGTTGGGTTAATTGCTCTTTTTCTATGGCTTACGTGCGCCTTTATGTCGGAGCTGGAGAAAGCAACTTTGATTGGTGCGCCATACACAGAAAGTGAGCTATCTCTGATAGAGGATCGATATAAACTTTTTGCGTAAAAAGCGGAATCTAATCAACTAGATTTATGAAAGAATGCTAATCGTGTCTATTTTAAAGTACATCATAAATAAATTATGAAAGTTTCATAATTCTCCAGGACAAGCGTGACATTGATTAAATATACAATGAAATTACCTACATTCGATTCGATCGACCTTTGGTAAATTATACGAGTCGACTTGCCTGTCGTTTCCTCTCCATCCCCAATTCCGATACGTCGTTTGTTTCAGAATTTCAAGTAGTCTGAGGCCTGCCCTAATAATAAATCCAGCAAACTGTACATGTTTGCCTTATTGCCTTCGTAGCTGGAACATGGACTCATGACCATGAACTGTCTAAAATTACAAAATTACAAACTCTTTGAAACCACCTTTTATTAAATGCACAAGCTTTTCATGATTAATTATTAATTTTTTCCTAAAGCTAACTCAGCATAACTTGTACTGGACGCTTACATGAAATTGTTTGATATAATTTACAGAGTCACCTGTCATTTTTATTGGCGGTATTCTTTTGATTTTCCAAAATTATACATGACCCAAACTCGTTTGTACCTTTATTTTAGCAATTAGCAAAACCGCCGCACCATCTCGAATTCCAGGGATTGCTAAAAGGCATTGCTTGTATTATTTATGTAGTACATGTACATCGTGTTAATCGGGGATCGCTTTACTTCGCTAAAGTCAAAGTAAGCAGACAGGTAATCTGGGTAATTGTTTTTGAGGAGGCTTGCAGAAACGACGCTGGTGTAGGAATTACAGAATTACATAATTTGTTATACCCAAAGAAGAACATGTAAGAGTTGTGCCGATATTGTTTAATAACGCAAACATTACACTACTTCGCAGTTTTGTTTCATGTTTTTCCTTGTATAATCGAAATTGCAATCATCCTCTAACAAAAAAAATTAATTTTAATTAATTCAGAAGGCTTTAAATTGAGAAGACTCTGCAGTAATCGCTCTATCGTTGCAATTAACCAGATCGAAATGTTGGTCGTCACAAACCTCATCGAAGAAGTAGGCATCACCCTGAGGTCCCTTAGGAAATGGACATTTCTTCCCCTCAACTACCCCTATTTTCAAAACAAGACGTATTCACTTAGTCGCGAATCAGAAATATTTTCCTCAAGCAAGAGCTTCGTCACTTCACAGTGGCTTTGGCATTTTCTCATTTTATTGCAAGTTGCTATTCTTGGATTAATCGCTTTAATTCTCGAACCAAATGGTGGGATCCTACACACATGCATGAATTCATACAAAATATTTAGCTTTCTCCTTGTCGCCTGCACGGTCTACTTTCACCACTCTCATTCAGTTGAATATGCTTGGCTTCTCAATCAATTTGTCAAGTTTGAAAGGCATCACGTTGACATAGCCAACTTTCAAGGTGAATTTCTTACATTCTCTCATTTTTGATAGTATTAGTGAATTTAATGTTATTTTAAAATGCAGCGGATAGCACATTTTGGGAACAAAATCTGGATCGGAGGTTTGTCACTTTCGCTTTACAGCAACTTCGCATAAGTCACCTTTTGGCGAGTGTCCTTTTTGGATCCTCTGGTATTGTCGCTCCCAGGGCCGTTTGGAATTTCTTACCTCCATTCTTATTCCAGAAACTACCTTCCTCATTACCTCATCATCTCTTGATGGATTTGTTGCGACGCTTTGGAAGTGCATTTTACCATTATTCGACTTGGAGGGTTATTACAAATTATGGAACACTTAATATTGGGATGACCATTCTATTGACAACATTTTGTCTTTATGCAGCTCTCATTCAGTTTCAAAGGTAACTTGATCAAGCCATTCATCATTTTTGACTTCCCCCATATATCTCATAACTTTATTTTCTCCAGAAAACTCCTCAAGTCAAAGATGACTCGGCTCAACATTGTCAATTTGGTGAAAATGTACAGAGAAAACACAAATCCTTTGTCTAATTTACAATGAGCTTCACAAGAAATTCATCATACCCGTTTACATCATTGTTGGCTCATTCACATTCTTTGCTGGCTTTTATGTTGTCGTCTCCCACTTGGACGAGATAAACATGAACCTAACAATGATCTTCTCAAATGGGATGTTCATTGGAACCGGAATACTCCTATTTTGCTTCAGATATGCTGTGAAGCTATATTCTACAAGTGACAGAATAATTCGTCATTTCGGGAGTAACAACGGCCAAGCAATGAAGCCCTCTTCAAATGGAGCTCATTCTCTCTTGAAAAAGTATTGGAAGTCGTTTCCTCGAGCAAAGGTCTATTTCTTTTCAAATAATTTCTTTGAGAGCTTGACCCCTCTGGTATTTTTTGATTTCTCAATTGATACGGCCATTAATTTAGTGCTTCTTGGAAAGTAAAGTGTTTAGAAAAAGCTAAGAAATGATTGTATTGCAAGAGAGTAGAATTGTAATATCGAGAATAACGCACTGCGTAACTTTACTATTTGATGAAGCTCATATTTGACAAATGTGACCGATTTCCCTTCTCATTGAACAGCTTAATTTATGCACTTAACGAAATTAAATTTTGCGAAGAAATACTTATGCACACGAATCAAATAAGTAGTATTTGAGATGGACACGCATTTTCTGTACCTTGAAATAAAATGCTGCAACTCAAAGAGTTTTCCGTTAGCACAAAAGTAAATCCCTTTGTGACCAAAGTGGTCAATCGAAAACGCCCCAAAATTCCGGAGTTGGACTACTTCCTAAAATTTTATCTTGATACCCTCTACTTCCTCTGTATTTCTCCCTTTCGTGTTGAGGCAACGCCTACACCAATACTGGACCAGGTCTCTGGAAAATCTGAATCGTCATTCACAGAAGTGGAATTCGAAGTGAGGACATCCCTACCTCAAAAAATAATTTGTGGATTGATGTCCACGATCGGTTTCTTCTGGTTTTTGCGCTATCTGAAAGATAGAATCCCCCAAAATTCTAAGAATCCTTCGGAATTCTTTAGCTTGTTCCTTTACTCAATGCATTTTCTTGAGCGGTTGGGACTTTTAAAGATCCTTTGGTTTCGGCGAAAAGATGTTGTCAACATCCTCAACTTTTGTCGCGGTCATTACCGAGACACACTTGTCCAGGCTAAAATTTACAGGAGGTCTTTGACAAGCTTTGTGATTACAAGAAAAATGACCATCAGGATTCTTTGCTTATTTTACGCCGCGGATGGAGTAATCGGATTTCTGACTTACAGGGGTAAAACAATTCCTTTCACTCCGGAATGGAGAAAAATTATGAAATGTGAAGCAAGAAAGACATTCCTTGGAAGCTGTGAGGAAACAAGTACTGCTCATTTGAAGACCAGTAATTTTATTTGGGAGGGATTGGGCTGCATTGGTTACTTTTTTAGAAGCATAGTTGGTTCAACCAACGATTGCTTCCTGTTCATGGGGATCCTGACACTTTGGACAGCTTCAAAACAGCTTGCACTTTTCCTAGACCAACTTGATATACGTGGTGAGATTCAAGGTCTAAAGCCAGTGCATTGGGATAAGCTGTTCCAGAACTATCTTGCATTGAAAGAACTATCACGGTTAATTAACAAAGTCTATGGTACTATAATGGCTGGCTACCTTGTTGAGACTACATTATACTTGGCAATCAGCCTGAATTCCTTCTTTATACAACCATCGTTTTACGAACGGTTCAATGCAATTTTCTTCTTTATTTGCACTTTCCTTCTTCTGTACTTGTCAGGAGAAATTTCATATCAGGTACTGACAAACATTATGATGCTTTAGACTCAAGAATTAAATACATAATTTCAATTAATTCTAGGTGAGCGGTTTGAAAACTTGGTTTTCTAAAGAATCAAATCACAAACACGTTCCTTTCGATCGGCTGTACGTAATTATGAATGAGCTGGACAATGGTGAAATTGCTATCAGAGCAGGGGACATTTTCCCAATCGATTTTTCACTACTCGCAAATGTAATTAATTTATAAAATATGACAAGAAATTATGGCAAAGGTAAATTGGACTACTTAATTATTTATTTATTTCACTTTCAGATGATGGGAATTACCGTCACTTATTTCATCGTATGTGTTCAAAATTAGTACATATTCCTTTTGACATTACAAACTTATGACTTATCAATTACGTATGACTTTGAATTATCTAAATACAGAAAAGATACGTTGATTCATAAAAATATTTTTTAAATATGGGAAACTCGGTGGCCTATTCTTCCCGATAACATTTTGAAATAAAACCAATTCCAGTTTTCCAAAGCGGCATTCACTGTTGTTTCTTTTCTTGTTTCCCATTCTGGAAGGGACGTGGCACGTAGGGAACCATCCTATCTGCACCTTTAGGATTCCATAATTTCAAAGCCAAAATATTGTAAACCACTTCATCCGCGTAAATTTGCAGTTTTGGATCGTGCTTGAAGCGTGCATAAATTTCCTCCTTGAGTTCATTCGAACTCAGGTACCTCAGTTCAAATGGATGAAATCCTGAAAGGCAGAGCGCCTCAGCGCGAGAGATTGTGATACGCTCAGCAAATGGGACTCTGTTCGTTGCTTTCTCATCTTCAATTCCTTCACTAGTTGCTACAGGGGTACGCAGGAGACGACGTTGGGAGATAAGAGACCACTCTAAACCATACTTTTCTTTCAGAAGGAGGGAGTTGATGTTACAGGATTTCTCCGCAGAGGAATAAGGAATGAAAGTGAGTTCCACAAAGTAAGGCCGAGAATTCAGTAGCCTAGCTACGAGGTCCTCAGTGGGTACGTTAGTCTTATCCTTGTCAGATAACTCTTCGGGGAAGCTGAGAAATTCACAAACACGGCTAATTAATTTTAGATTCACATAGACACACAGAAACCAGCGGTACCCATGCCTAGAAATCTCCATGATTTGATATGATTGCAGGTTGACTATTGTGGAATTTATTGATTAATTGCTATAACTTTTATGAATCTTTAACCTATATACATTTTAACCCTACTATCTCTTATTAAAACCGACTTTTTTATCGCCCCTTACAAAATTATTGTAACCTTCACTAATCCTCATTCATAAAAAACAAACGTCCAACTTACTTCAAATAACTGCAAAACTCCACTTTGAAGTATCCATCTGCGTTGGCGGTAGCTGCAAGGTCCGAAAACTTGTAGATGATTTCCCTTGTAAATTCTATAACGTTTGTATTCCACTCAGGACCGCATGGAGAAATCCCGTTAAGAGCACATCTGACAGCCTAAAACAAATATAAATAATTATGATCAAACATTTTACAATCGAATGTGTCGATCAATAACAATAACGTATTTTACTCTACTTACCATCGGCCTAAATCTCACAAAAGCTCTTGGCATTGGAATCAAGTATTTCCTATGAATAATCAGCATTTCTCCAGTGTCCACCAGGTACACCAAGAACCATTTTTCCGGTTTAATGCTCTCGTAGTCTCTGACCTGCTTTATGCATTTTGTAATCACTCCACGATAGCATGATGTCTCATATTCCCCCCAAGGTCTCTTTACTTCCGCAACGACAAGATCTCCAAGAAGGAGTTTCTTCTTATGCGCAATTTTATCGGGCGAGTGCTTGTCATCGCCGTAAGCGTGCCGCAGAAAAAGGACATGCTTTGTGAGGAGTTCGGTCATTCCAGAATAGAGTTCCAGAGGATTTTGAAAGTAATAGTCGTCCAACTCTTTTCCCGTTGACTTTTTGCCGAGATATTTGAAGAAGAAGTTGATCCAGGTTTTGTTCCTCAATCGCAAATCAAATTCCCGTTCATATTCCATAAATATTACGTAGAAATCCCAGGGATTAGAGATTCGAATCACGCGACATGTTCCGTGCAGAAAAGTGTCCGAAGTTTCCCCGTTATCAGTCTTCTGCTTCAAAGGAATCGAGTCTGGCAAGAGTTCAATTGTGTAGGGTTCCCACCGGCGGAATGTCATTTCTTCGACGCATTCTTCATTGAAGCTAGACACAAGCTCCAGTTCGGACCGGTACATTTTTTGGATGTACTTTCCATGCTGTTTTCCTGAGCTCCGAACAGTTTTCTTCTTGCTTTTCCAGAATTCAACAGGATCCAAATTGCGGAATTCGTCTTGTGGAGTTATCATCTGCTTTCCTGGTTCTTGGGAAGTTGAAGGATATAACTCCATCGCTTCCACGGACGGTTGAAAGACGGCGATAGCTTTTCAGAAATATTTTTTCTAATTGTTGATAATTAATCAGAAGGACTTGAACAAAGAGATTTGGAGAAACTTTAGTCTACTAAATCCTGAAGTCCTGATACTATTACGTTTTAGACTTTCGGGGCCCAGGTATATTGATAAGACGAACTAGCAACGCAGTCATGCATACATGCAACATTTGAATATGCATTCCAATGATGACGATGCTGATGACGATACTGCCCCGTGTTACGTGGCAGGTATTGTGCGCAATAATCCACATTCACAATGATAATGAATGATGATAGGCATGTTAAGCATTGGACCACCAGCATTTTGAATATCGAATACCCATGTCACCTTACCTTATGTTGTGACAGATGAATGAGGCAACTTAATTGCGTAGGTACTTTAGAGTAGCAGGAATGCTTAGGTGAAAATTCGTCAACAATGGATTCGACGACATCTTCTTGCAATGGTAAATACGTATTACACTTGAATATTTTTATATATTTCCAAATCCTACCCATCATCAGCTTTGGACGCAAACAATAAAGTACGTCAAAGTTATCCCCAAAATCTAGAGAAAAATCAGTTCTATCATAACAATTGAGCAAGATATTATGTGTTATGAAACTCACATTTGCCAAAAGAGGATAATTTACAGGAAAAACATTGCTCGCTCTAATTGCAATGACTCCATTATCTAACTCGTTTAGGATAACCGTCAATCTGGACATTGGGACTTTGTTCAGATTGTCCTCCTTTGAAATCCAGTATCTCAACCATCGCATCTAAAACGTAATCGCATTAATTACCCGACCGTCTCCAAATCACAAGGATTGATTAGTTTCTTCTCTTACTTGATGAGGTATATCCCCGGCTAATATAAATGTTAGCAATACACTTGAAACGTATATTGCCGTATTCACTCGAGCATACAAATTGGGTTGTTTGAATAACTCTGAAACGCTAATTGCAATGAAGAGCATGACCCCAACAAGATAGCACGACAACAAATCTCCGTAGAAGGCGCTTATCATGCCACATATTTTTTTAAGACACTCATATCGTGTGTTTAAGTCCTCCCATGAAATTTTAATATTCTTTTGCTTAAGTGGTGCAACAAATGATCGCGTGCAGAACCAGAGTGCTATCACGACAGCGGGCAGGAAGAAATCGATAATTCCGACGTACATGCATCTGATAATGCCATTAATTTTTAAAATATTAATTTTGTATCGAAAGGCTCATAGAAAAAGACTCACCTCCAAAAGTAGGTAGCAGTTCCAAGGTAGGACCACCAAAAACTTAAATCTGATGTGTCGTATTTGCGTTGTCTCCAATTTAAACAATTACTAACCGTTTCATAAGTCCTTACCCCCACCTGTTCCAACCAAACTGAGATACTCCAAGTGGTCACTCTTCCTTGTTGAGTCAAGTAAGCGAACAATGTCTTCAAGATATAAAAAATGCAAAACAATTTTGCTCCGATTGACACGAAATTCCTACGCTTAGAACTTTTAGTTACAATACGAACATAATTCACAAGATCATTAGTATCCTTGCTTCCCAGCCACATTGTTTTCCCGAAAAATATTAATTTTCCGAGTGCGTTAAACACAGCATCAAAAAATGCGAGATACTCTGATGGCCTTTTTCTCTCTTTAGGGAATTTAGTTCGAATGAGATTAAAGTAGATTATAGTGCAAAATATTGCGCTCATGAAACAAATCACTTTTCGCCAAATGAAACTTTTAACCCGTATTCCTCCAGTTGTATTATCATGAACTAAACGAAATGTGCAAACGCCGAGATAATAAAGTGTGTTTAAATAAAAGATTAGGAAGCTTTCCGAATTTTGGGCGGAAATCGGGATTGATTCGTAGAACTCACCCATTGATTTAACTTTAAGTTGTGGTCTTATTTTTACATAAATAAGTACATGGGTACATTTTCAAATATTATTTTCGGATTTAAGTAGAGTACTTTATTGGCATTTTTTAATCGACCAAAGAATAGATTATGTATGTATTTGCAATTTATGCATGAATTATTTTCAATGTTTGTGAGTGCCCTCCCATTGATTGGATTGGAACATTGAAGGTACACTGACCTTGTAAATGTAAAAGGTGACCTTGAGGATGAGAATACATGGATAAACCGGGTCACGTAATACTACAACTATAATAATCCATTAATTGCTATAAAATAATATTTACTATTTTATCTTCAAAAACAAAATGTTGACTTCAGCTTTGAACGCAAACGATGAAGTATGTTACAGTAATACCCAAAATCTATAAAATTAAAAACAATTATGCGTAATATGAAAAGAAAATGAAATATTGATTTCATGAGCCTTACGTTTGCCAGAAGGGAATAATTTATAGGAAAAACGTTGCTTGCCCTGATCGCAATGATTCCATTATCCAATTCGCTCACAATAACTGTTAATCTGTACATTGGAACTTGCTTAAGATTTTCCTCTTTCGAGAGCCAGTGTCTAACCCAGTTCATCTGCAATCATAAAATGTCACACATCAGCAATCAGCACATAATTCGGTTTTTTCTCGACTGCAGATTTACCTGGTGTGATATGTCTCCAGCCAAGAATAGAGTTAGGAGGATACCCGAAATGTACAGTGCTGTATTCAACTGGAAATATAACCCGGGTTGATTGAACAGATTTGTCATGCTTATCGCCAGGAAGAGCATGATCTCCACAAGGTAGAAGGGCAACAAATGTCCGAAAAACGCATTCACCTTGTCTGTTATTTCTTGGAGGGTTTCATACCGCTTGTAAAGGTTATCCCATGTAATTTTAACACTATTTTCCTTTAGCGGTGATACAAATGTACGCGTGCAGGTCCACAGGGTCGTCACACCCGCGAGGAGGAAAAAGTCGACCAAAGCTATAAACACGCACCTGCCAATTAAAATTTAATCAGTCCGATTCAATGAAATTCAATGAATTACCGTACGTTAAGTAAAACTTATTAATTACCTCCATGCGTAGGCAACGGTTCCAATACTGGACCACACAACTCCAGCCGATGAGGATTTAGTATTTCCTCCATAGCCCCAAATTAAGTCACATATACTTCCATACGTTTTTTCTCCTACGAGATCCCACCATACCGAAATATCCCAAGTTGTAACTGTTCCTCGCTGAGTGATATAGGCAAGAAATGTCTTGAAAAGATAAACATAGCACAATACTTTTGCTCCAATTGATGAAAAATTTCTCCCAGCAAAATGATTAGATTTAGTTCTGGTTTCGTTAAGAATATAATTCACGAGATCTTCAGCGTCCTTACTACCAAACCACATTGTTTTCACCAAAATTATTATCTTCCCAACGGAACTAAAGCCCATCTCAAAGAAAGCAAGGAATTCTGAAGGCTTTTTCGTGTTTGTTGGGAAATTAATTTGCATGAGGTTGTAGTAAAATATGAAACCAAAGATATAGCTTAATCCACAAATTAGTTTAATAATGGCATTACTACGAGCCCTGAAGATACCAGATTTATCAAGAGTTAAGCGGAAAGGGCCGACACCGAGATAGTACAGAGTGTTCATGTAGGAGATGATAAATTGTTCTGAATTTTTGGCTAACGTCGGAAATATATCTTGATACTCCTGCATCCTGTGAAATTTTATATTTTGAGACATTTCCAGCGCCTTTTTTTGTAAATAACTACACTGCGAAAACTAACAATTTGAACGCATAAGAACTTTGATATTTTTAGACGAGATTGGGCTGGAGCTAAAATTCGTACATAAAAAAATAAGTGATAGCTTTGGGGCGTTTTCTTAAATTAACTTAATGGTGCTTGTCCAGCACTGCTAGACTCGTGATAGATGCTTTTATGACGTAAGCGTATTTTAAAGTTCAACAGCTTCTTGGATGATAATATGTTAGAGCAAAAATGGTTTTGTTTCAAAACACGTACATTTCCATAAGCATGGAGTTTTGCAGATTTATGCCAGAATGTTATCGTAAGACAAACACATTTTGTCAACCGTAATTTCACTAATCTACAAATGATTTGACATCTGAACTTTGGACGCAAACGATGAAGTATGTCACAGTTATCCCCAGAATCTGAAAAAATAAATAAATAAAAACATGTTTCAATAGATAGAAATGAATTAAATGAAAGGTTTTAACTGTGTTGTCACCTAATTTGGTCTCACATTTGCCAGAAGGGAATAATTTACGCAGAAGATATTACTCGCTTTAACTGCGACCTCGCCGTTATTCAGCTCTTCCACTATCTGTGATATTCGGTACGAGGGAACTTGTCCGAGAAAACCATTCCTTTTAGAAATCCAAGTTTTCAGCCAATTCATCTAGAGAAAATCAGTTCTTTTAGTTTTTCTGAAAATTTCACCCTGAACAATATTTAGTTTACCTGATGAGATACGTCCGCAGCCAATACCAAAGTTAAGAGGACGGATGTGACATACATCCCCATATTTAATAAGAGGTACGATCTTGGCTGTTGGAACTGATCAGCTACGTTTATCGATATGTAAAGAATTAGCTCGACTAGGTAGCAAGTTAACAAATGACCAAGCAAGGAATTGATTAAATTCGATATTTTCTGAAGAGATTGAAATCGTCTCTGAAAATCCTTAAAGGAGGAGTTCAATTTAGAATGACCACGATTTTCTCTGAAGGGTGCAACAAAGGATCGCGTACACAACCACAAAGTTATCACGCCAGCAAGAATAAGATAGTCAACAACTGCAGTGAAAATGCATCTGAAGAAAGATAAAATTTCAATGCAAAAACTCAATTTAAAACTAATTACGTACAAAGCTTCAATATAAATTGCCCTTTAAGAGTAGTTCAGGTACATAATTAGTAATTACCTCCAAAAGTATATCACAACTCCAACGTAAGACCATCCAATTCCAACGTTCGTGTTGTTTCCACTTCCATATCCCAAAAGAAGATGTCCGAAGACGCCATTAAATGACTTTAATCCTACTTCAGTCCACCACAGATTCCAATTCCAACGGTGGTCGATAGGAATCGTGCCCCTTTGAGTGGAATAAGTCAATAAAGTCTTCAGCATGTAGACTACGCAGAGTATTTTAGACCCAACTGAAGAAAAGTTGGGTCTGGAATTTGTTTTGAATTCTGCTACATAATTAAGAAGCTCTTCAGCAGTCTGATCATCGAGCCAAATCATTTTCAAGAAGAGTACTTTCCCCAATAAGGTGAAGCAATTCGCGAAAAACCCAAGAAACGCTGAAGGATTTCTCGGATTTTGGGGGTATTTACTTACAGTAAGGTGAGTAAAGTAAGCGAATGAAGTCATAGAAAGGAGTACACAAAACACTTTTTGCAAACCGTTACCTCTCGAACTAATTTTGCCTCCTTTGGTTTTGGAGAAGCGAAATGAATATGCACCAAAATAATAGAGCATGTTTATGTACGACATGAGGAATTGTTCAAAATTATGAGCTGGGAAAAATTTGGCTTTTTTATTGGGAACCGGAATTACGTCTACAGGAATGGTCATTACGATTTCTGGGAAAACCTCGGATCGTTTCATGACTTAAAACTCCAAACAAATTATCGGACCTTGAATAGGATTAGGGAGTGTAGTTCGTTCGGTTGTGTTCCATGTCATTTGAAACATATTCACACCCTGAACCCCACCCAAACTCAATTTGTACAATTTTATTATTAAGCGTTTCTGCGTTTGAACTAAAAGTGGAGAACATTTTAAGCAGCATATCTCAATCCCAATTTTTCTAATGAAAATCGTCATGAACCTGCCAATGTTTCAAATTCAACCTTCGAGCTATTACGAGCAATACGAACATAAGTTATGTATTGCGAACAATTCTATAAAAATCAATAAAACTGCATGAATCGTTCACCAATAAGGATGAATTAAAATATTTTGTGAATTTTTCTCATCTTGTTTATAAGGTGAAAAGCAAACAGATCGACATTAAACCTGACGTTTAATACATTCCAAGATAATTATAAAGACCATAAAAATAAAAATTGGAGCAGCATTCCAGCCAGGAAAACTTTGTGAAAATCGACGGCAATTATGAAAGTACAAATCACATCACGAACAATGCAAGTACAAAAAGTAGATCTTGAATCACTATCTAAATTACCTCGGAATCGATCTATTCTTCAAAGCCCTGAGGAATTTTTAGTGTCTTACATAAACGTACTTTATTACGTCTTTGTGTGCCCCTACCGCCTTGTCCGTGTCAGAGATAAGACAGGAGACAAATACCACGTGAAGCAATCCTTACCTCAGAAGTTAACTTGTGGAGTATTTTTACTCCTTCTCACTATTTATTACCTCAATTTAAACGAAAAGTACATACCTGTAGATTCTAAAAACCCGGCAGAGTTTCTCCTATTTTTTGAAATGATAATCAGCACCCTTGGAAAAGTACTATTTGTAATAAAGGCAATGTGGTTAGGATCCAAGGATATTAAAGAATTCATTAATTACGTCATGAAAATATCAGACGTTGACGATGTCCGCAGTTCCAGATATCATTGCTCATTCCGATGTCTTGGAATAAAGTGTATGTGTCTTTTTTATTTAATTAAAGTATCTCTCGCGTACATCACACAGAGAGGCATGATTCAAACTTGGGATATTCATGGGTGGTGGAAAAATGTGGGGAAATTTGCATATGAAAGTGTGGCCCGCGTCTACCCTGGGTACAATGACGATCTTATTAATACCTCGAATTCAGATGTCGGGTCAGTCGGGTTAGCTTGGTCTATTATTGGAAGTATCGGTTACTTTCCTAGATGCACATTTCTATCGTGCATTGACTTTTTCCTGTTGAGTGGCGTCTTTATTTTGTGGTCATGTACAAAATCTTTTATTGCCCCATTGAAGGATAAGTCTCGAATAATTTCATGGGAAGATCTTTACAAGAGGATTGAGGTTCTACAGGAGATATCCAGTGATATTAATAACATCTTTGGTCATTTTATGACGTATTATCTTCTGGAAATTATGTTATTTCTAGCGTCAAGCGTTACGCGATTGTTTCGTATGCCAGGATGGTACATTCATCTCAATACGGCTATGTACTTGAGCTGCATGCTAATGACAATGATTTTAGCGGCGGATACAGCCCATCAGGTAGGTTTGCACTTCATTTGTTTTCCGTCCTTTCCAGTCAGTTAAATTTTAACGAAGTCAACAAAAATCCAGATTTTATTGGATCATCTTTTTCTTCTCCGAAGATATCAGAAACCATTTTTTTGTGTTCAGATGAGTTGGGTGAGGTCGTGGTTATCCGAAGAGGAAAACTTGAAACAAGTTCCCACCTATCGGGTGCCAGTCCTTATACAGGATCTTGAAAATGGAATAATAGCTGTGAGAGCTAGCAACGTTTTCACCGTGAATTACTCCCTCCTGGCGAAGGTAAATAGTTTATTTATCATTAACAAAACAAAATCGACTTTGAAACCGATTCCTTTTTCAGATTTTGGGAATAACTGTGACTTACTTCATCGTTTGCATTCAAGGTTAAAATTGGGCCCCTAAAGCCCTTCTACGAAGATGTAAATGTAGTGAAACTATCTGTGTAATAATATTTGATTTACTGAACCGATTTAGAAAGATATCATATTAAATACGAACTCTAACAATTTAAGTGTCTAAGTAGATTTTCATTAAACCGATTGTTTGTAACCTTTTATATTTATTCATTTCAACTTCTTCTTGAGATAAAGATCAGGCTAGAATCTGCATTCGGTATCTTAAAATAAGCATAAGATTTAATATCGAAAAATGGTATTACAAAAATTTATTCCACTTTTCAAACATTTTTGGGAGTTGCCGTGTTGTAGCTAGATTCATCTATTATTATTATCAAAACTCATGATGAATTTGTTATTATCAAACAAATGAAATTGGATTGACCTACATTTCTAGTCTGACGTACTGAATACGTCTGGAACTAGAGCAAAAACTGCAGACTACGCCAAGTCCATAACTGTGCTACATTGTTTAAAAAATTGTAAAAGGAAGAAAAAATTTGTTCTGTCTAAAAGTCATGAAGGTGTTTGCAAGCAGTAGAATCAAAGACATGAACTTCCTGAAACGAATTTCTGCATTTGGACCCCAACGAAATTCTAACTCCAAATCTCCTAAACTCGAATATTACATAAAAACCTATTTTACCGTTGTTTCCTCTGTCTTCTGATTGTCCCTTCCATCTTGTCCAAGAAGGACAAAATTATGTTGAATTAATTTTGGAACGACGTGGAATACTACATAGGCTTATCTGCATGGCTTTGATCCCATTCGTGGTTCTCATGTATCTCAAGGAACTCTGTGAGGAATTCCCCCGGCACACAAAGGATCCTGCCGAATTCCTCATGTTGTTCCAAATAATTGTGAGCATGGCTGGAAGGATTTATTCCCTCAAAATTGCTTGGCTTGGAATGGAAAAAGTTTTGAAACTGACAACGAGTTTATGCAGTCTGAATGCTGAATTAATGCGGAAATATAATTACGATTTTGGTTCGACCTTGAGGACTAGGGAAATATCGTGGGTCGTTAGTTCCATTTATCTTTTTAAGAGTTCCCTTGCTTATGTAACTTTGCGAGGCGGAGTGCCCCTGGAACAATGGACTCTTGCAAGCTGGATGAAGAGAGCAGAAAATCTGGCTTACGACAGTGTTTTTGGTTTTTACAAGGGGAACACTCGTTCCATTCATTATTACAGCAATTTGAATTCATGCGATCCACCGACTGTATGGACATTACTAGGAGCAGTGGCTTACTTCATAAGGCAAGCAATTTAAATTGTAATTTTTAAATATGACGGCAAAATCTCAATGTTTTACGTCTTGAAGCTCTGGAAGAATTTTAAAAGGACTGTTTGATTCGATTTCTTTTTCTGCAGATGTTTGACCATCTCCATCCCAGACTTTTTCCTTCTGATGGGAACCCTAACTTTGTGGACATGTACCAAACTGTTCATAACATCCTTGAATAAGACTACGCTCTTAAAATCGAAACCAATGCACCGCGACCAATGGGATGATGTTTTTGAAAGATATTTAAAACTCCAAGAAATTTCGAACAATGTGAACGACACCCTTGGTCATGTGATGACTTGTTATATTGGAGAAGTGACCTTGTACATAGCTATCACCGTTAGTGAGCTCTTTGAGGAACCAAGTTTGTATGGGAAGATAAACTCAACCATCTATGTTGCTTGTGTGGTTTCCATTTTTGTGTTGGCTGCCGATGCTTGTCAAATGGTAAAATAAAATGTTAAAATCGTAAAGAACGTGAATAATTTATCTTGTGGTTGGACATTATTTTCAGATGCACCATTTCAAAAAGTGGATTTCGCGAGAAGAAAATCT
>JAHZMX010002961.1:0-23724 GCA_027743895.1 Seira musarum
GAATTCGTCGGTTCAATACAAGGAGCTGTTTTCTTTGACAGCATATGGAACTTGACAGACATTAAATCAGTATTCTGGGGACAACTCTTTTGCTGTTAACCCTTTTCATCTTTCGCTGTTAGCTCTTTTCAGCTACGTCGTTATCGCTGCTTAACAGCTTTATTATTTTATTTATTATCTCAATTTTTTTCGTTAAATGAAACGTTTATTCACTTCACAGGGTATTACCTTATACAAGAAAATCAAAATTTTAGTTGACGATATAAACAGCATTAGCCATCATCTTCTCTTGGTATTCTACTTGAATGCGCTTAGTTTCTATGGAGAAGCTCCTAATCATTTCTTTTTGAAGCCCTTTATAAATGGTCTCCTTCTTGAAATGTTGATAAAATTTGCCTTCAAAGCGTACTTCTTTATATCCGCTGCAAATTTTCATCAAATAATTTCAAGTTGTGCAAATCAGTGGATTGAGAGAATGGAAGATTCCTTAAAACTTTCGATGGGAAAAAGTGAGACGATGGAAAAGCGCTTGCAACTGTTGTCATTTATGAAAAATATTGAACGAGATCCTATTGCTTTACAATGCAAATTCTTCACGGTCAATTACAGATTCATCAGCTCGGTACATAGATGCAGTAACATGTTGACTTTACCTGAGTTTGTAGTTTTTACTAGCCTCTAATTGATTTGAAATTATTTATAGTCCGTTGGAATTGTGCTGACGTATGTGTTTATCGTTCTTCAGACAACAGGCAACACCCAAAACAACAGCTAATTTAACGAAACCTCTTTCTCGTATCATCACACGAGACACAACAAAGTTGTTCCAATAAATTACAAAAAAAATCAATCTAATTAAGTGATTTCCCTTACTTTAGCATTCTATGTAATTCTTAATTTTCTATTTATTAACCTACATTTTTTGTGCACAGGGATTCTAGTTGAAAAGGAAGCGTCAGTCATGAAAGATGCTAGCGCATCCAGAACGAATAATAATTTTCGCTTGGTATATTTAAGATAAGATATTTTGCAAAAGCAATATCGTTCTCCCTCAACATTGTTTAGCAATGCGTTGCATAAAAAATTCACGGAAAACCTCAAAGTTAACTACTGATTTATCTCCGGCGCTACCTGAAATTTCTTGTTCGGTGGAAGTTGGTAATGCTAAGAAAGAGGTTCCGCCATTCTTGGCCATCATCAACTTTTATTCGAAATGCCTGTTGGTGCCGTTTTCATTCGGTTGCGATACCAACAACTCGTACGTGTTGGAAAAGGGCTCTATTTTTTGTAAGGTAAGATAGCCATGAAATCCGAGCCATATCAAATTAATTTAAAGTAATATAGCATTAAGCCAAACAAAAGTTTAATTTGCACAGATTATCAGCACCATTTTCCAAGTTTCCAACATATTCCTTGCATCGATAACCTGGCTTCTACACTCCTTTAGTCAATACAACATTCGAAATGAAAGTGTCAGTCCAATCTTCAATTTTGTTGGAACATTGGGTGCTCTTTTATTAAATCTTGCACTCCTAAACGTTTTATGGTTTAAACGAGAAAAACTACTTCACCTAGGCAACCAATGTTTGGAATTTACCAGCTTTAGTAGGAGTGACACTCTTAAGGTAAGACTTTAATGAACTTAACTACTCTGATTGTTAAAAAATTTTAAAGGCTAAATAATTGCTAGGTTTATTCTCTCGGTCTACTTAATTTACTGATGTCATTAATCTTCTCAATATTCACTGAGGAAGGACGAGAAAATATACAGACCACAAAAAATATTCTGTTTGTCCCTGTCAACTTTGGAATTTCTCTTTTCCGTTCCCCAACAATGGAGAATTCATCTGTATTTGAAGAGAGCAATTTGTCCAACGGTATAGATTTATTCACTATTGATATTCGTAACGTACCCCAAAACCCAGTCTCACTCATTTGGATTATTGCAAAAGTTTTATTCATTCTTTTCGCAATAAACAGCAATCATTTCTTTTTCCTTGCCAAAGGCATTCTAATTGCTTTGAGTATTACAATGCAAAAAGTTGGAAATTCTTATAAAAGCACTTTGAGTGAAATTGATTCCTTTGAGGAGGGTATTGACTACTTCCGGAAGCTAAAACATGTCCAAAATGAAATCAACGAATTGTTTCAAACGTCCATCATTATTTATTACGTAAGCGTATTAGGCTTTTATGCGGAGTCGCCATACTTAATTTTCTTCAAAAAGCAAAACTCTGTGAGCCTTCTCATGATCACTGTATTTTTCTTCATACACATGACATTTTGGAAAGTTTCTTCCGCATATCATAAATGCATTTTGGATGAAACACAAAACTGGATTCGGAGCATGGATGAAAAATTAAATATTAACGCCGGGGAAACGAGGAATCTTAGCAATTGTTACAACTTGACTAGATTTGAAAAAGAGGTTGTCGATAATCCTGTTGGATTCAGGTGCAGCTTTTTCACCGTTGACCATCGATTGATTAATACGGTAATGCAAAAACCCCGTAATGTTTTTATAAATCTATTGATGTCAGTAAAACCGTTCTTTTTTTGTAGATGTTTGGCGTGGCAGTTACTTACGCATTCATCCTGTTCCAAGTCAACAGCAACGGTTTCATTAAGTCCAACTAAATTAACAAATTAACAATTTATATCCATCTAATTTGACAAAATGCTTTCCGCTAAAAAGACAAACAAAAATATTGCCAAACACTTCCTGTTTATTTGACTTCAGTTATTTGCGTCTAGAAACTAGAAGGGTACATACAAGTCACATTAAAGTCAAAGTTTTCACAGCCAGAAATGTGCAATTCATATTGCATAATATTATTGGGTTTATCAAAGGGAAAACTTTGAGCTCGAATGTTAATGCTCTTTCAATTTATGCTATTAAATAATAAAAATACCAAAAAACCCAGCTATATAGCTATTCGTGTTTTTTTTGCAAAGACCCATACATTCTCCATTTTTTCTTCAAATAGGACCAGTAATGACACTTAGCCAAGGAGACATCGTGATCGATATTTTACATCTCCAAAAATTTGAATTTGTTGACAAATTTTAAGCAATTATATAAATTATTTCTGAAAATTGCAGCATCTACATTAACATAGGCAATGCTTTAATATACTTAGGTATGTAAATACGTTCGCCAACGTGTTGGGGGCTTGAGTAGATAATATACTTACTGGAACTGCAACAATTAGAATTAGTAGAATCGTAGAAGTATTGCTTCAAGAATTCAATAATTTTATAAATTGTTGACAATACGGTGGTACGTTATTTTGCAAACTGCTTTCATGCCGTATCTTTTAGAAAATGTTATTTCTAGTGTTTATTGCCTTTTTAAACTCGTAAAATGAAAATGTCGAAGACAATGAAGAAAGTAACTACATTATTACAACCTTTCCATTCCGCAAAAGTCTCGATTTTTGAAAACATTCCGCCGTTCCTAATTGTCATAAATGTTTTCTCCAAAATTGGTTACGTCCCATTCAGCTTCAGATATGATCCAAAGGACTGTACTTGCAAAAAAGTTGATGGTTCAATAATGAAAAAAGTTAGTCATACATTTTGTTAGTTTGTAATTGTTGCAATTCGTTATTTACTATTTAATTTTGTTAAAGGTATTTAGCTTCAGTTTTCAAACCCTTAGCGTCGGTTTAACAACGCATCACGTCCTGAGTGCCACTATAAGACAATATCATATTCGTAAGGAAGGTATCAGCACTTTGTTTAATTTGGTGGCGGGTATATGCTCACTAACTGTCAGCATTTTGTTCCTAAAAACCGTTTGGTTTGATTCGGATAAGCTTCTTACGATTGCAAATATGTGTGCGCGATTTGTAAAGTTTAGAAAGCGAGCAGTTTTTGTGGTAAATTTTTACTTCTCTAACAATTTAAATTGAACATCTAGCTAGTTTTATATTAATTTGATTTAAACTTAGATGTTGCAAAATTTGTTGATTTTCATTAAAATCTTTTTTACGACTAGCTTCTGAGAATGAGTTTACGGGGTTTAGCAACCTTGGTTTTGGATTATTACTATGTACTTAATCCTAACGTTTCAAAAACGGCTACAAGAGGAGACTATTACTTACCTAATCTCTTTAAATATTTAGATTGAGTGCTGATGCTGAATGTGAATTCAAAGACACTAGGTAGAAGTTGAAAAAACAACCTGAATTACTATAATTTAAAATGGCACAGGAACATACTTTTATCGAATATGTTGATTTACTGAAAGATATATAACTTTCGATAGCATGTAATTTGCACTTATATATATTTTTTATTTTGAATAATATCATGAAATTTTGCAACACCTTTAGTTGGTCCAACACTAATTGTATATATCCCTTGCGGGATAAAACAATAATACTACAATTTCCTATTTTTCAGTTGCAGATTCTTCTTGCAATAGTTTTTATTTTAACATTGTTTATCGGATTTTTTACGGACAGAGGAAAACAAAGTGCAGTGATTTCACTAAACGTCCTTGCAAAGCTCCCAAGCTATTACCTTTCTTCGAACGGATCGGTCTCCTTAAAAATTGACGAAGTAGACCTTTACGATTTCAAAATTTATGATAGGACATTTGTGGAATACATTATCGTACTCACAAAAATCGTTTCCATTTTTGTAATCATTAACTGCAATTACGTATTCTTTGCTTCTAAGGCTGTTCTGATAGGCATGGCATTGACAATGCGTTTTATTGCCATCGACCAACGCAAATTTTTGGCGACTTCGTCCCTTGACTATGGAATTGAACTTTTCTGGAAACTAAAAAGGCTACAACTCAAAATAAATCAAATTTTTAATCAAATCATTTTGGTCTACATGATATCAAACATCGGTTACTTTGCCCAGTCACCTTACACATTCATTTTTGACAAGAAAAAGGATTTTGGAGTGCTTGTGGCACCATTTTACTTTACATTTAATTCAGCGTTCTGGTTCTTAGCTAGCTCGTACTATAATATCATTTTGGATATGAGACTAAAGTGGATAAGACTAATGGAAAAGAAGCTAGATATGCAGGAGAGGCAAAATGAAATCAGTGGCATCATCAATTCACGTTTGAAATTGATGTCGTTTGCAAAGCAGTTTGATGATAATCCTATTGGATTTGACACAACATTTTTCACAATCAATTATCGACTACTCAGCTCGGTAAATTAAAAAATGTTTTAAACACTGAAATGAAATGTTTGATTAATACAGAAAAATTAAAACTTATTTTTGCAGATGTTTGGCGTGGGTTTTACATATGCCTTCATTTTATTTCAACTCAATTTGGATGGCAAATAAATAACAAAGTGAATCGAGCCATGATGCCAATTCCAAACGTGCTTTGCTGGATCTGTAAAGCGTGATTAATTCTAAAGAACGGAAATGATCCTTCAATTGTTTCAGATATCGAAAGCTCTGCCTACATTTCACAATCTCTCGCAAAATAAATATTTTTTAGAACAACATTCAAGCATTTTTTGCCAAGTGTTTATCTGATCTCCAAACCAGATATTTTAAATAAACCTGCAATTTATATAGTGCCCTCAACCACGAAGATGCGCAACAGTCAATACCCCGAATCTCTAAATAGATTTGTTTGTCAATTCCGTTAAAAATGTTTTTGTTTTGCGGTTGATTACTGGGTTTAATAAACAGGAAAAGAGGTTTACTTTTGTGCATTTTGCTTTTTTTCTTTCTAGCAAGTTTACCATTATCATATTTTTTCCTCGATTTTGAACCTTTGCAGATTGCAATAAAAGATTTCTGTACACAATACCAGTGTGAATGTATGTGGGATGAATCTGAATGCAAATGAGGAAAACATACCCTCAGGCGCGCAAGTAGTGATTATCCTATTTTCCTCGCCACGAAAACAATATTTGTTTCATCAACATCGTCATCATCATCATACAACTTTTCATTCAGCAGTAAAAAAACTTTATAAATACCTAAGCCTAAACCAAAGTCATTTTGACATTTTGAGCATTCTCTTGTTCAACCTCTGCTTGGTCACATTATTTTCTGTTTTTGCCGAACGTATATTTAGTAATTCATTGAAAATATATAAAATGAGCTTCGTTTCCGAAACTCCAAAAACTTTGCAATACTCTTTTGCTGGCAAAAAGGTTCTCGTGACCGGGGGTGGACGAGGTAAATAGCATTGCAAAAAAAGTTAAAAACAAATTAGCGTAATTAATACGATTTTTTTTTGTATTGTTGAAGGGGTTGGTCACGCATTGGTTTCTCGACTGTATAACGATGGGGCAATCGTTTACACTCTGGAAAAAAATCCCGAGTTAGTTGCACAGCTTCTTCAAAATTTTCCTGATAGGTCGAGATTGACAGCGGTTGTCTGCGACCTTTCCAACTGGAAGGAGACTCAGAAGTTTATTGAGGGCTTTCCTCCGCTGGATCATCTCGTCAATAGTGCTGCCATTGCATGTACATGCTGCATTTTTTAAAAATCCTATTCACCTCATTATTTCATTTGTTTGTCCTTGTAAATTTTTTTATACAGGTATGGGTGACTTCTTGGAAGTAAAAGAGGACTTTGTGGAAACAGCGCTTAACATAAATCTGGAATCGCTTATTTGCACCAGCCAAGCAGTTGCGAAGGGAATGATTTCAGCTGGTATTCGGGGAACGATCGTCAACATTTCTTCAATCGCTGCGCGCATGATAGTGCCCCCTGGTTCTATTTACAGTATAACCAAAGGTAAATAAAATTTATTTTTTGGTATTTTTATGGACCACAAAACGTACATATATATTCTAATACAAGCTTCATAATCAAATCTATGTATTAAGCTGGAGTTGTATCGCTCACAAAATCGTTGGCCGTGGAATTGGGCAAACATGGGATACGAGCTAATTCAGTTTCGCCAACAGCTATTGATACCCCAATGATTACGGAAGCGCTCCAGGTAAATCCTGCATTAGCGGAACTTCTATCTGGAGGAAATTCTCCAATGGCAAGACAGCCGTTAAGTGGAAAATCAATTTTGGAACAGGACGATATGGTTAATGCCATTCTTTTTTTGCTGAGTCCTCTTTCAAGCTTAATGTCTGGTGCGGATTTGGTTATCGATGGAGGCATTACATGTTGTTGATGAGTTAAACGGAATATTTGTATGCCGATAATACAAGACATGTATATGCTATGAATCACGTAAAAATAATATTGTCGCATCTCATGCACGATAAGTACTGTGTATTTATGATCGTACAAATAAAAATTTCTTACTGCTCAAATAACAATGATGATGTTGAATGCTAGTTTCTCGCAAGACTGGTTTACTACCCAAAATGTTTTTTTTTTTGCTGAACAGGTTAATGCATCTTGATTTTTCAAAATCTGGATAAGAAAAACTTGTTTGGTCCTGAGTTTTACTAAAGCCATGGACCCAATAACTTTTGAGAAAATGTTCACAATTCACATACATAAGTTCAGCCCAACATTACTACACTACATATTCTTTAGAAATTCAAACAAAAGCCTGTCCTGAATTTTATAACATATTCAATTTTTTAAGCAGCAAGCTAGAAAGTAATAATTTTTTGTTAAAATAATTATGCAAAAATGAGGTCTCCCAAAACCAGTTAGTGTAAATATGTATACTCATTAGCTGGAAAGTGGGTTGTTTTGTACGGGGCTATTGAACAAACTTGGACCTTTGAGATGGACATGATATAGTTTAGATTTAGTATTTCACTTTCTCTTCTTCTTAATTGTTTCAACCTGGTTAGCACATTATTAGATTCAGCGACCTTGAGCATTTTGGTTTACAAACACTATAGTAATTATGAGAAAGTGGATCCTTTTTAGGTACGTTATGCTTGAACATTATTAGGTACATCATCCATTTAAGGCATGCTGGATTGGTTTTACTTAAAACCTGTCCACATGTGCTTGCCAATTAGGTATGCGACTATCAAAGAGCGAGTTTTTGAATAGCACAAGTTAAGATTAGGCCAATCAAATTTTTTTAAGCCTTTCGAATACTTTCTTTTGTTTATCTGAGACATAGTTTACAGACATATACCTAACTACTTCATTCAAGTGTTATTTGCAATATAATCCAATATGAGTTCGGAAACGCCAAATAAATTACAATATTCCTTTGCTGGAAAGAAGATTCTTATTACCGGTGGAGGGAGAGGTGAGTAATTAACTAAAAAATGAACTCCTTGAATTATTGCTGAAGCATAACTTTTTTTTACATAAATCAGGACTAGGAAAAGCACTCGTATCTAGGTTGTACAGTGATGGAGCTTCCGTTTATGTTCTTGAGAAAGACCCATCCTTGGTTACCGAACTTGGCCAAGAATTTCCTGACAAAACCAAGTTGAGAGCGGAGGTTTGCGATATTTCCAACTGGAAGCAAACTCAAGATCTAATTGAATCCTTTGGATACATGGACAGTCTAATCAATTGTGCCGTGATTAATATTTCCGTTAATTTTTTTGAAATACAAGAAACTCACATGGATTTGAACCTAGCGGTCAATTTAAAATCATATTTGTGCACAAGTCAAGCTGTCGCTAAGGGAATGGTATCTGCAGGAATAAAGGGAACCATTGTGAATATCGCTTCGATTGCTGGACACAACTCAGCCCCAAGGATGACCCTTTATAGCGTTGCTAAAGCTGGAGTCATTCAATTAACCAGGTGAGCTAGTGATTTACTTTTAATTAACTCTTGTGCAAATATTTAATTCATTTTGACATTTTCGACATCTCATTTGGTTGACCTAAGATGTTTGGCAGTTGAGCTTGGGGAGCATGGAATACGAGTGAATTCTGTGTGCCCAACGGCAATCGATACACCATTATTTCAAGCAGTGTTANGCTTAAGCAAGTCCATTTCAGAACTATCACTTTCAGTTGCAAGATCAATTTTAAAGGAGCTGTATGTGTTGTATCGTGCCGTTAGCTTCATTTTGACATTTTCGACATCTCATTTGGTTGACCTAAGATGTTTGGCAGTTGAGCTTGGGGAGCATGGAATACGAGTGAATTCTGTGTGCCCAACGGCAATCGATACACCATTATTTCAAGCAGTGTTAAAAGGCGCACCACTCATGTTGGAACAACATTCTTTGATGCGAAGGCAGCCATTGAATGGGAAGAAAATCTTAGATACGGATGATGTCGTCAACAGCATCCTCTTCTTGTTGAGTCCCCTTTCTAGCTTAATGTCTGGTGCTGACTTGGTTATTGATGGCGGTATTCTATGCTCCTAATGAGACAAATAAATTTCTGAATTAGAAATTAAAATGTTTTGTCATGGAATACGAAAGATGGTTCAATAGGCTTTAGCAAAAAATTTACTGATGTTGCATATCACAAATCAATTCGGTTTTTGAGACAATAATAAAGTTTCATGATTTATTCTTTGATTGTACTTAACATTGCTTCCAGGTTTATAATTTACCAATCAATAAAGAATTTTATAATATTTTCTAGCTTAATCACATAACAAACATTTCATGTAATAACTTACAACGATAATTTAATTAATAATACTTCAAATCATTTTTGAAATAGAATAAATATTGAAGAAGTAAATGTTCAAAAAACAACGGAATACTTAATCGTAATATTATGAAATTCATATCTCTATTAATTAACATATAAATACATTAAATTGAAGGTTTATTGTTCTCAAGGAACTTGTGTAGTAGGAAACATAATAAGTGGATTGAATTGCAACTGCATAGGATTGTTCATGTTGATTGATTGCTCTCATTTTTTCATGATCTCTTGCACATTATTTAGAACTGTTATTGTTGACTTCAATAAGATTAACTTTTTAATGTTGTGATTGCTTTGTGAATAAAACTGGGATAAAACTTCTAGTAACATTAGATAATAGACAATCATGCAAATTCAACATGTTACATCGAATAAATCTATTCTAAAAACTATTTAATTGGATGAAGTAAACTTTGCATTATCTCGATTAGGTAGGTTATAGTTTTCATTTGCTGAAGTAAATGTAGGTATAATAATTGTAATTATATAATTATGCAAATATTTTTTGTATATTATTTTCTGAAGTATACATTTGAAAAAATTTGTAATTAGGAAAGAATAGTAAGGTTGACAGATCCTTTAACATTTTTTAAGAGGGCAACGGCTTCTTGATGGGTGAGACCCTCGCATGGAATCTGATTCACTGCAAGTATTTGGTCACCTCTCTTCAGCCCACTGTTGACTGCTGCACCCTTGTCGAACACTGTCTTAACGTAGATTGGAAGATTACCGTGAGGAGAGCCTAGAAAACATTTATTGAAAAACACAATTAAAATTTGTCAATTTAAATTCAGTGAAACGTGTGGATGAAATTGATAAAGCCTACCGTGTCCTCCAACAATAGAGAACCCCAAGCCATCGGTTCCCCTCTCTAAAACTACTTGCTTAACTTGAGACAGCCCACTTCTGTTTCCGTTGGATTTAGGAGCAGCGGTGGTGATGCTGCCCAAAGAAGTCGACAGCAATTGTGAGGTTGATGTTAAGGAAGCTGTGCTATCATTGGAGGAATAATTGTTGGTTGTGGTGCCATTCGTGCTACTATTATTGTGTGAGGAGACGATGAGTGAGTGCGAAGTGCTCTGATTTAAAAGTGAAGATAACGAAGATGGGGCAATTGTAATGCTGCTCTCTGTAATACTAGTCTTATTATCATCAACGAAATTAATGTCGTCTTCATCAATAACGTCCTCAGCAACGCTCTCCTCAAGTTCCATATCCACGCTGCAATTTAATAATTAGGAATGAATTACAATTTGGATTGAATTTAAACTACATATTATGTAAAAGCAATCCACACATGAATTTTTTTAGCACACCAGACTTACCAAAATTTATTTATCTAATTTCGTTTCCCAGAAAGATGAAAGCAGAAAGAAATGTGTAAAAGAGAAAGTTGGAGAAAGTACATCTTCAAAGAATGGGTATATGCCATTAAAGCGTAATTGAATGAATTTATTATTTACCTATTTTCCGACGTCGGTGTAGCAGGAACAGTCGCAGGAGTTGATGCACTCGACTTGTTCCTATTGGATGCGGCCTTCAACCTCGCTATTCTCATTCTGATTGGTCCAATCACCGTTTTCAGGACAGCAGCAGCTTCCTCCTGACTTGCGCTCTTGAGATCATGGCCATTCACACTTAAGATCATATCACCTTTCATCAGCCCACCGTGGAGTTCAGCAATCCCTCCGGGAACAACATCCGAGATAAATACTCCGGTGCCATTTTTTCTTCCAACGATCGAAAGACCCAATCCCTTTCCAGATTTCTTGACCAACTCCACATCCTGAATGTCATACATGTCATCCTCCTTGACAATTGCTTCATCTCTGTAAACGACCATCTTCACTTTTGTAGGCGTTTGGCGTAAGGCAGCTAAGGCTTTCGTGTGTGTGATATTTTGAAAATCTTCGTTATTCACCGAAAGAAGTTGGTCACCGGGTCGGAGGCGACGCGGATCATCTGTGCATGAGCCAGTGGAGGAGGCACGAGGTTTCATCCCAATCGCAAGTTTTGTTGGAGGTTGAGCATGATGGGGATCGCGGTGGTGCGCGGCGGATGCCATGGGAAGTTTTGGGGAGGGTGTTGCAGGTTTCACAATAACGGAAGGAACAGGTCCAGTGACGGAAGGAATGGACGTAACAGATAATGTGGACGTAGGAGCAACACCGGAAGGATGGATTTGGGTGGGAGCGGAAATGGGAGAGATCACAGGGGTTGTGGGAGAAGATTTCCCACGGGAGGGGATAACAGAAGAAATAAGTTTTGAGGGTGAAGGAATTTTTGAAGGTTTCGGAGGAAGTTCTATAAAAGCAAAGATAATAATTATTTACTCTTTGTTCTTGTAGTTTGGGGGGAAATAAAAATTTCAGTTGGCCCCACAAAAATAAACTTACTCGAATCATTATTAATCCACAGAGAGGCATTGAATTGCATTAGGTACACAGACAAAGCAAAAGAAAGCATAGTCCCATGCAAAGGCAAAAAGATGAACATAGAAAATAGGCAAGAAAATTAAATCATTGTTGAAATTGATGAGATTAGTGCCACACTTCATTTCAAAATAAGGAACAATTAAAGCTTGAAAGTGAAACAAAAATTTAAGAATAAATAAAGCTTTTACATACTTGGCTTCTCAAGTTCCTTTGTCGGTTGAAGTAGGTCTTGGGGAGATGGAGATCTGGCGTCAGCGATTGAAGGAGTTGCCGAGAGTCGACGACTCGCGGGTTCATCGCCTTTGCTAGCGTTGCAAACTACGATACTAACGTTTCCTTCTGTCTTTTTTAATGTATTTGCAGCCTAAATGGAAGAATCAGTACTTTAGGAACATGCACGTAAATACGTGTGCCAATTCTATATTAAATAAAATGTCAGCTTACGTGATCATAGTCAGCGCCCACCATGTCTTCTCCATTCACCGCCAGGATCATATCACCAACAAACAAACCAGCTTGTTCGGCCGCACTTCCTTCCTGAATATCTGAAATGAAGATACCCTGCCCTAATTCGTTATGACGACCTTCCATAATCATGATCCCTAAACCCATTGGTCCTTTCTTGAGATTCACAACTCGGAGTCCTCGATAGTTGGCGTACTTTTCTTCAGGACTCTGATTACCCAAAACGCAAAAGAAAAATTTATTCATAAATACATCTCTTGCCTTCCTAAACCGTCAATAAGTATGATAGCCCACCTCGCTCTTCAATTGCACCGGGAACTGTACAATTGGCTTGACGGATAGGTCATCCAATCCTGATGGCTTCCTCACCGCAACAATTTTCACTCTCGAATGGGGTAACGATTTAATAATTGCAGAAGAATTCAAATGACTTCTTCCATGAATCACTAATCCGTTCACCTACGCAAAGACGTTCATTTCATTAGTTCGAAGATTTCTATTACAATTACTATACCAATCCCATTAAATCCTCATAACCCAGTACCTCTAAAATTTCGTCACCCACTTCGAGTGCCTTCGTCTTGTGAGCGATTCCTGCAGGATTGATTCCACAAACATATGTGGCCATTTTCATTCTGTCCCGGTGTCCCGCCAAGCTAATTCCCAAACCTTGGGATGTTCTTTCCAGATCAGCGACAACTAATTTCGCAAGTGCTTGACCATCCTTGACTCCATAACTCTTTGCCGTTTCTCCCCACCTCTTCTGAATTTTCTTGAGGGTGTAACCAAACTCATCCTCTGGTTCTTCATCACTCGAAGGATTGTAGTCCTTTGACTTCCTCACGTTACCCGCACTCGCCCGATCAATCTCGATACCCGCTTTAGTTCGTATTTTACCTTGCATCATTCGCTGATCCTCCCCAAGCTCGTCATCCTCCTCGGAGGAATGTCCGGACTCTTCATCAGCCGGAGCTGGCGGTTTCTTTGCGGCAGCTTCAATCTTTGCTTGGAGTTCTTGCTTTTCTTCATCCGCTAGACCAGGCTTTAGATATTAAGCATAATACGTTTTAAAAATTTATTTCAAAATTTTAGCTCTGAAAAATAAATTGCGCGAGTCAGTCTTGATTTTAATGAAGGAAAAATCAGTCAGAAAGTCACCAAGTACAGGAGGCCGGTATCGAGACAATCTTGCCCGTTGTTGTCATCACCAAAAATAATGAAAAAGCGGATCAAGCTTGATAATAGTAATCAATGCAATTTGTAAGGGAATTTATGTTAGAAAGCTTTAATTTTTTCGTAAAGTTTTTTTCTTCTTCGAGCTGTGCATATCTTTTTATTTTGTAATTTTTATTAGGTAGTTTTACATTAAACGTAACACTCTAAAGAACATTTTTGAAATTTTAAGTAAATCTGAAATGGCTGAAATATGAAGTATTTTCATTTTCTAGTGAAAGTGACAATAATAATATTGTTTTTAAAAAGAATGTGTGTGACAGAGTATTTTCGATTTCAATTGTATTCCCTAATTTAATATCCCCGTTTCAATGATTTTTTTTTCTCATTTGGAAAAACTAAACGTTTTAGATCTTATCCACTTGGGCATTTTTAGTAACATTCTACCTATCACATTTCCACATGTTTTTTACACATCTAAACTGAAGTACATACTTTGAAAAAATGAAGCTTAATCTAAAATTAAAACCTTGTAATTCCCAGACATGTCCTGACCTATTAAAGAATATATGTATATTTTTCTTAACGCTTTTATACTTTGGTTTCATTTTTACCCCTTCCAAAATCTAATTAAATGTTAAGTAGCATTTTGACTTTGACTTTCATTAAAAATTCATTTGGCAAGTTGACATCATATCATGGATAATGATGATGATAGAGTTGTTTGTTCTTTAAAAAAGCGGATTTAAACAAAGATTTGAAAATTAGGTAGACTGAATGATAGCAATCGCAATATATTTGTAATGTTTGACAAAGCCTTTTCTTCCTCTTCTCTCTTCTCTCCTTTCTTATTTTGCTCTTTTAGGAATAAACGTCTTCAGCATGCTAACGATATAAGATATAGCTTTCACAATGAATTTGTGCACGCAAGAATATTGATTGCTTAAGCTGTTTTTTAATCTCGAAAATGTCTTAGGAGTTTAAACACTTATTAATCATTATGATTTCTTGAACTGGACGTTCAAAAGGAATTTATATATACTTATATAAGTAGACATTTTTTGTGGTTGGTTAGTTTTTTATAAGCGGACTTGTTGTAGTAGTTTGTGCAAGTGCACTCGACTAAAAAATGTTAGTAGTTTCACTTGAATCTATTTCTAAAGTATCCTGTTGATGATAATTGATAATCAATCACGAAGCCTTAAATAAAGCTAAATCTATCATCAATTGAAAATATCTTTAAACATGTTTTACACTCATAAAAACGGAGAATTAGACTCATTTTTAAACACTGAAATAACAACATGAAAAGCACCACATAAAGCACATGATCAAATCTCTGGGAACAATTGCACAAAAATTTATATAAAAATACTAAGAAAATTCTCTACTCTACCAGACCAGGCCAGTTTAGTGTACCCCTACCAAGTCAAAAAAAATTATTTAGTCTGATGAATTAAAATTTAAAAATCACTTTTTTCTCTCATTTTGTTGGAAGGTGACCAGAAAGTTGAAATTTTGAGCTTGTTAAAAACTGGTTAATTATGTGCTAGTATATATGTAGTACCTAAGCTAAGGAGTCTTTTTTTTTAATTTTCCCTAATACCTAATTGTAATTGTAGATTATATTTATATTCACTAAAAAATAAAACTTATNAATTTTCCCTAATACCTAATTGTAATTGTAGATTATATTTATATTCACTAAAAAATAAAACTTATCATTTTTAGTCACAATTTATTTTACTCCTGTTTCTTCACACGAGATAAAAAGTCGAACGTATATATTTTCACTTTTTCATTTCTCTTGAAAGATTATTTATAGTTCATATTTTTGGAGGAATGTTTTTGGGATGGGGTTTTTAAACTCTCTGCCGATCACAAAATTACGAAGATAGCTTTTTAGTACAGATAGTGTGCATAACATTTTTTTAGTTCTTTCTGCAATTAAGAAGTCGTAGTTGTTGTTGTGATTGGTTTTTTTGGTGGCATTATGGCATGACGTGTGGAAAGGTAGTCGTAGCAGCAGCGTGCCCAGCACTGTTGATACGTATCGACCTTGCCATACTCATCATCTCATCTCATCACTGGAAATGTTATTTTGGCTTTTGCTTGGTTAATGAGAGACAAAGAAGGCTTGCTTGATGCTTTTGCTTGCTTTCACTCAGTTCATTCATTGCAACTTTTTTTTTAATCGCGTGGGTGAAGAAGAAAATGAAGATGATGATGGTTGTAGTGTTGGTGGTGGTTGTTGAGTGGGGGAGTGACACGACACCAGCATATTTTCTTAAACCCAACCCAATACTTTATCCTGCATCTTCTCTCTCTCTCTCTCTTTAGCTCACTACTACAAAAAAAATAGAGAAAAAAGACAAACATTTCTTGTGAAAAAATCAGTTTTTCAAGGTTAAATTTTTTTCTAAACTCTATATAAAAAAATAAGTTTATATAGTTTTTTTTCTAGAGCTGCCTTTTACCCTCACCCCAGCTTGAAATAAAGATATAGCTTTAAAAAAATATCTTTTTTATATAATATTATGTACAATATAATAGCATGTATTTTTTTATTGCAATGCAAACAAAAAAATGTAAATAGAGAAGAAAGGAAAATAAAACAATCATTCTTGGTGTCACGTTCTCTCTTGCTTCTCATCGATCAACAAAAGAAGTATAAAAAAATATGTATATTATTTATATACCGAAATAAACGAGAAAAAGAAAATTGGATGCATTTTTATAGTCTTTTTTTACGTACATTCCAAACATAGTTTTTTTTTCTAATTCCGTTCTTATCAAAGCGTCATTCCCAATAAAGTTAATAAAATGTCTAAAAAATAAATAAAAGAAAATGTACTACTTGCATTATATTGTTTTTTTCTCTGTTTTTGTCTATGATAAAAAATGAGCTTTTCTGCAGGAGAAATAATGCATGACAAATCACATGATTCGATTATTGTGAAAAATAACTGAATGATTACTACAGAGACTCCATTCCGGAAGCTAACAGAAAGTGCGCTAAATAAGGAATATTGTTTGAGATTCTCTAGAGTTGGGAACACTGACTGACTGATGACTACCTTCTGTATAATGATAATATATATTTGTGTCACATATTTTTTTTTCCCCACAACAACAACAACGACAACAGCAACAACACGTACACCACACAATAAATTTATTTGCCTTCATAAAAGAGTAATTTAAATGGGTAAAGCTGAAGTAAAAAAAATCATTTTTAGGAGAGGTTATCATCATCATATCAGTCCGCAACTATATTTTTCGTGAGTGAATAAACTCTCCCAGCAAATATATACTTAGAGGGCATAAGTTGCAACACAGATTTAGTGGACACAACAACAACTGAAAGCCATGCACACACTTTTTCTTATTCCGACTTTGTGTCATTCAAAGTGTCGTCTCAAATATAGATAGTTCTTGCCATTTCAAATTTTCCTTAAATTTCATATTTTTTTTTGCTACAATATTTTATATTTTAGTTTTTTTTGTGCTTTTGTTTGCTTTCTATGCTTTTTCGATTGCTCTCATGTAATTTGTACATGCATGCGCGGAAAAAAGTGAAAAATAATTTGAAAGATAGTAGTTTTTTTTGCTGGAGAAAGTAGATTTTAGCGAGCGATAAAAGCTGGAAATTACCCGAGCGAGCAGCTTTTGTTTTTGCTTATTCGGTTCCATGCAACCTTTACCGTGAGAGATATATGAAGCATTTTATATTCCATGAAGAAATGAAATTGGAAAAAAAATTGAAAAAGCAGGAAACTAAAGGAAAAGCGGAAAAGTATATTAAATTTGGCCGGTTGGATGATCATGACTACGCAGTCACCTGGAAAATGGAAATTAAGGGTCATCATGAGAAGTGGCAGTGTTCTAAATCTAGCTTGGTCTCTGAGCTCAGACTAATTTACAAACTGCACCTAAACAATTTTGTATGCATAATAACGCAGGTTTTCAACAATTGCTTGGAAAAAATGTTAAACTTTAGTGGTTGGACTATATGGTAAGTGTGTCAAGGTTAGTCACATAAATGGTAGCCATGCTAAAAACTCGGTTTAACATCAACACAGCAAATTCTTTTTGTTCATGTGCAATGTTAAAAAAATGGTTAGTTTGTTCACTATTTTTTTTAGCTCAAATGTTTGTGTGCGTTTTAGTAGCAATTAATTTTGTTTAATTGCTCTATGCAAATATATTGTTTTCTTTTTAATTTCTCGACTAACCTCGATACCGGTCTTGATTTAGGGCATTTTTGGTTCGAAACCACAAGATGAGCTTCCGATGTGGCATGATTTTGTCCTTCTGTCTTGTCAATTCGTCGGATAGTCACAAAAGTAATTATTTTTATTCTGAGACCTCCGTCAGACAGCGACCGCGCTAAATGTCGAGTGGGGGACTCTTTTTTTAGCCGTCTCGGTCAACTGACTGACCACGATTTACTAAAATTCTCTCTTTCTCTTTCTAAGATTTAATTTCTCCGAGTCAAGAGTTTTCTAAGAGTCAACATTGCAACTTGTTTTTATGGATTATGTCAGAGGAAAAGCTCCATAGTCATGACATCATCAGGCCTTTGGCGCGTGCGAGCTTGATAAAGGAGCGTAATTGAGTTAGAAGAAGAGGAACGGACTGGAGGCACCTGAATCAATTCGGGAGTAGGGCTCCTTGCGGGTGTCACAGGAGATGGGGCGACGCGACCCAGACCTTCATCTGGACTTCCAGCTCGGAGTAGAGCATTCTCCACCTCTGACGCGGCATCATCATCCTCTTCCTCCTCATCTTCCTCTATAAGACCTTCTGGTGTTTCACCTTTCGCTATCGTCGTTCGACTGATTGATGGAGTGAGGGAGGTGGAGTCTTCACTCCCACTACCTCGCCCGTTAGTTTCTGTTCTGGAGTACGTGCCTGTCGTTGTGGAGGTGCAGGTGCCCGTGCAGGTATCTGTCGTAGCGGAACTGCACGTTTGACTTGAGTGCACTGTCTGAGAGTAGCTTTGGCTTTGGGTGTGGGTTCGTTCTGTACCGTCGGAACGTTCCGAAGTCTCAGAGTCCTCATGACTCCCGATGCTCACACCCATACCGTCAGACTTTATTTTGTTCAGTGAAAGCAGAGTATAAATAAGATTTGTGGAAAGAAGGAGCAGTTTTTCAGCACCCATGGAAGAAGTAGAAGAAGTAAGCAGACGCCACCCAGCACCATTTTGAAATATAAAGCAAGATAGAAAAAACACAGACATTTTCACAAAGGTGTGGAAGACAAATAGGTAAACAGACATGTAATTGGTGAAGAGTGAGAGTGTGTATAGGTATGTCGTAGCTTGTGTATATCGTAAACAATTAAAAAAGGTGTTGAAGAAAATATTGCGTTACTCACCCAATGAACTAAGCTTTGCACTAGGAATCTCACGGGATTTCCTGCTGCTCTAATGACTTCAACGGCCTTCTCGTGACTAGCTGATCGTAAGTCTACGTCGTCCACAGAAAGAATTCTATCACCGGTCTACATGGAAAAAGATGATAGGTTTATGGGTTTAGTTTTTTTCCACGTTTTAATTACCTCGAGTAATAAATCAGGGTTTTTTTACCTTAAGCTGTCCTGTTCTTCCTGCAGGACTACTCACTATTTATTTGAAAAAAAGAAAATACGTGATGGCAATTGAGTAAGTTCTTTGGAGAAACATTAAATTCCTTTATTTTGTTCATGTATTTACCTAGCACATTCTTGATGAAAATTCCGGAAATAGCAGAGCCAGAGTCAGGTCCCGCATTGTACAGATCCACTTTACCCCCTACAATGGAGATCCCCAGGGATTTTCCAGGTTCTCTATGAACTTGTACTAGTCTCTCAGGACCCCAATGTTTGGCTAAGAGGAGTGCACTACTCTCATCTCCACTGCTACCTCCTCCACCTCCGCCTTCCTTTCCACTCCCACTTCCTCCGGTTTTAACCGTAGTTAGCGTTGAAGGTGGTGATGTTTCCTTCTCACTTTGGCTAGACAACACTTCCTTATTCACCATTTCTAAGGAACTGCTCTGTTGCAGACTCACTTCGGGCTCACTCTTCACCACTTCACTTTTCACTTGCGCCGATGGCTCAGACACACTCAACTCTGAAGGCTCTTGTTCAGGCTCAGATGCTACAGAGACAGGTTCCTTGTCCTCTGTTGTTTGTTTTGGCTCCGGAACTGGTGGAGGAGTAGGTGGTGGTGGAGGAGGAGGTTGTGGTGGTTCCACAGGCTTAACAATTGGTGCAGGTGTAGGTTTTTCGTCCTGCTTTACTGATAGTGGTGGTGATTTTGCTTTCTCTTCTTCCTTCTTTGTTTGTACAGGAGCTGGAGTGGGTTTAACAACCGATGATGGCACAGGTGTAGGTGTAGTCTGAATTCTGCTAACTTGTGTTACCAAGTCAGGAGGTGGGCTTGGGAATATTGTCACATGGGTCACTACCCGTTTTTGAACCGTTGGTTGGGTTGCTTGAGGAACAGGAATCTCACTGGTATTGATGAACACCGTACTCGTTTCTGTTGCTGGGAGGGAAGCTGCAATAGATCCAGGTTTTGCAGGGACAGGTGGTGGGGGTCCTGAACTTCTAGCGAAGGGTATTGGGGCTCTAGTGTATTGGCTAATTGTTGGTTTGCTAAGTGGGATTATTGGAGTTATCGTAGAGGTCGTGGTCGCGGTCGTGGCTGGAGCTTCAACAACGGCTTCTTGACCATCCGCTGGTGTCCTCACGGTCTCGGTCGAAGGCCTCCTGTAAAATGAAGAGGAAATAAAATGTCGTTAGCGTTTACAAAGGCTTTGTACACTTTCGAAATGTTTGATGGGGTGCATGCAAAAAGTGAATATGTGTGTGTGATATCGCACTACTGCCTGATCACATCTCTCTTAAATTCAAGGAGGATCAAAAACAGTTTTCTCGTGGTTCACAATTCCACCTCCCACTCCCAATATGTTTTGAATAGTAACTGGACTTGTGCCCAGGTACAGACGGCTACAGCATTAGAAGTACAACAAGTTCTTTCAGCTTGCCTCTGCTCTGTCTTGCTCAAGGGCACATTCTCCTCTCCCAACTCCCTGTTCTTCTCTACTTCCTCCTCCACTGATGTGGTCGTCGTTGGAGCTCCCAAGTCTTTCGCTGCTGTTTGCTGGATTAATAGGGTCTGTCGATGAACTTCTGCGTCTGATGCTGGGATGTAGGATACACTACAAACGAGTTTCCAGAGTCAAAAAAGATTTTCAAGATTAGTTTCTTGGATTAGTTTTATGGCCCTTCCAAAGAATAAATTTTCTATCCCTGGGCTGATAAAAATACATACACTCTCGTCTATATTCAGTCCCTTTCTATTTTCTATTATATTTCCTTGTTAAATTCTAAGTGGGGCAATCCGCTCAAAATCCACTCATGCACACTACACTCACATCACCAAAAAATTCACAGTTGAATAGTTCAAATTCCTTTTTTAAAGGATTTTCCTTCACTACAGCGAAAATTTTATTATGCCAATAGAGTCAGCAATAAAAAATGGGATGGGAAAGGGTAAGCAGTCTTCGCTTCCACTGCATTTCTTCATGAGAAAAAAAATAGACCGACTCTTCTTGGACTAACTGGAGTTCTTCAGTGAATTCTAAATAGTTTCCTGGGAACTCTTGGGAATGCAATCGCTTGGCAAAGGTTCGTAGTGGCGAAAGGCCATTTGCCAGAGTTATTTCTTCTAAATGTCCCATGGGATTTTTATTTTGTACATACACTTTTGCCAAATGTGTTGTTCGCCACTGATATATATGTATGTAACTACATCCCTATACAATCTCATTAGCGAAAGGCCATTTCCATTGAGTTATTTCTTCTAAATGTCCCATGGGATTTTTATTTTGTACATACACTTTTGCCAAATGTGTTGTTCGCCACTGATATATATGTATGTAACTACATCCCTATACAATCTCATTATCATTGTGGCCATTGTCGTAAATACATAGTCATTTCGCAAGTCTCTGCGAAGCCGTAAAAAGGACTTGAGAAAAATTGCTACAGTGACAATAGTGTAGTGTGTCCATGTCCGAGTGTGAGTCCTACATACAAAAAAGCGCTAATCCGATTATGGCCATGTTATGTTCCCATAGATTCTGTGTCTAGTTTGAGTTAAATGAACATTTCATAAATAAAAGTGTAGTATGTAGCACGTGAAGGGTCACTTGCGAAAACAGGAACTTATCATATCAAACATGACTTTTGGCTTATGATGATAATAATGGCTTAGTGACAATATAATGGAATGATGATGATGGTGGTGTTGGGAATAATGGTGATGGGTTGCGTCTTGCGTCGCCTCTCGTCTCATCAAATCATCTCATCTCATTGTTCCATAATATGAAACATCCTAAATGGGATACATTTTTTTTATTTCGAGAGTTATAAGGAAGCGTTGAGACAGAGGGACTATTGTGAGAGCTGTATTGTTGTTAGATGGAAATGGAACAAGCGGTGATACTGCACGTTTTAGTTTTAATAAGATTATATTGCATGGAATGAAATAGAATAGATTCATTCTTTTTGCGGGAAAGCTCACTCAACTCATCTCAAAGAAAACTCAGAGGGAAAATGAAACTCGGACTGGGACAATAGAAAATGAATTTTGTTTTGCTGGAGGACAATAATTATTATGCTCTTTGATGATTGCCTAGACCATAGCCATAGCTATTATTGTTAGTAATGGAAGTGGAAGGAAAATAAAAATCAAACTCAAAGAATTCAACCTTAAATCCTTGGAGAAGAGCTGAGCACGACGGAGTATTGCTCGAGCTTGAGCGTTCGTCACGTTCCTCAAAGACTCGTTGTTTATTGCAACCAGGTAGTCTCCCGCATGGATCCTGCCATCTCGGGCGAACGGACCACCTATTGCTACGGATGTGACCATTACTCCATTCTTTCCTTCGTCCACAAGCTCTACGTTTATGCCCAGGGGCTCTTCTGCCTTCTTTACTTTCACCGTTTGCTCTAATGCAGAGGGGAGTAGGGCTGAGGTGATGTCTACAACGGAATCGCCACCTTCACCAGCGGTAGCGCTATTTGGCGTTCGACCGTACGACGCGGACGAAATTAAACGTTCTGTAGCTACAGGCACTATGAGTCCTTTTAATGGCTCCTAGGACAAGTTATCAAGGGGAAAATGTTTGAGCAACACGAACCGGGGGAAATCACAACCTTCTTTTCTTTGCACTTAAGCATTATAACATTTTTGAAGCAAGCAATACAGAAAAATAAAGTAAACGAGATGAAATTTGAAAAAAAACATGCATTTAGTGTATCTATCAAAATTAAATCATAATAATTAATTAGTTAATTTAGAAACAATAAATTTCCGAGGTCGAAGAAACAGAAAGACAGATTAGCATGCATGAACACAGAAAAAAAAGTTTATGATCACTTTATTCTGTAAAAACATAATGTAAGCTTCAAATTAATTTCGAGCAGAAACAGAAAAATTAAAATTAGTTGTAGATCAAATAAATAAACACAGAAAATAAAACAGAGAGAAAAAGAAATGACATGCAAGAAAATAAATAATAAATGTAGAACACGAGGGATTAGTAAACTTAATAAAAACACGTAGGCGATGGCATTATTATTTTTCTTTGGCAGCTTAAACAATAAAATTCTGGCCCATTCTAGTCATAATCATCGGTAGTGGAGGCGTCTGAAGGAATGCCAAAAATTCGAATGATATTTACTTGGTTTTGATTGGATAGAATATCCGGTTCCCCAGCAGGAGGCATGGATGGTGGAAGAGGTGGTGGTGGAAGCAGGGGAGACATTGGAGATGTTACAGGCGACTGCAGGGGTGGTGGTGTAGTCTTTGGTGGCGGTGGAGATACTGACGAGTCTTCCTGGCTCAATGCAGTAGGCAAAGGACGCTCTGGTGGGGATCTTGAAGATCTTGATGTAGTTGATCCTTGAGGAGAAGTCTGGTGTTGTTGTTGATGTAGCTGTTGTTTAGCTAAAGCCAGAGCTGCGGCGGCAACAACAGAAGTCTCGGAAGACACAGGACTGTGACTTGAGGTTGTCTTTTGAGTCACAGTATCCAGTT
>JAHZMX010002962.1:0-21022 GCA_027743895.1 Seira musarum
ACTGCAGTTGCACTGGCTCAGTTTGAAATTCGAAGGAGGACGAGGCGATGAGAAAAAAAATTTATAATGTCGTCAAGTTAAAAAGGAAAAAAAAGTTTTCATTTTCTTACTCTTCAATATATTTTTTAGAGACTGTGCGTGTTAGTAATTAATCTTTCGTTTTTGTCATCAAAAATAGTAGTAAAGTAATAGTATATATAAAGTTCCTTGTTTATTCAGGGCAATCCTGCCGTATGCCTTTGCTTCCATTATGCAAAAAAAACTTTTTAACAAAAAAATCCAATCTTGATGTTTACTTACTTTTGACAAGTTAAATATGGCAAGACCACCAAGCATAAACTCGGAATTTTATTTTAGTTTTAAATGGTTAACGCTCATACTCAAAAAAAAAAAAGTCAACAAAAAAAATTCTTCCGTTCTTTCCCAAATTATTAATGGTAGAAGAGGTACGATAATATGTACAAAAAAGTGATAGTTTATTCCAAGTCCCATCCATACAAAAAAAAATTAATACAGAATTCAACGCTGCATTTGTTGTAAAATCTAGCGCGTAAAAAATTATTTCTAGAAATACAGCTTTGTTTTCTCTTGTTTTTTTTTGGTGTTAGACAAAAGTAAAACAAAAGAAAGAAAAAACAACAAATATATTGCCGAGTATATATCTTTTTTTATTGTTAATTCAGGTACAAAAGTGGATAGATAGATAGTATACGGTTCACTTAAAAAAACAAAAGATTCTTTGCTACCAAAAATTCTTGTTCTACTGCAAAAAGTTGACGGCAACCAAAAAAATATGAGATAGTAGTAGTAGTAGTAGTAGTACAAGTAAAAAGATCGTTTTTCAGATCTTCAAATTTCGTGTAGAAAATCAAAGAGGAAAACGTTTTTCCAAAGAAAGTCTATGAAAAAATATGAATGGTATTCAGTGAAAAAATATTGAAATACCATTTAAAATAGGACGACACTTTCTTTGGGAAAAAAAGGATAGTTGGACGGATAAAATGTTTTTGAGGAGCTGTATGAGAGTTAGAAAATTCCGAGGTAAAAAATATATTCTTTGGTATATATACAATATATATTTCATGTCGATATATATATTTTTTTGTTAAAAAATAGCGTGAAAAAGTGAGTGAAAAAAAGTTAGTTTTTTTTTGCTTGAGATTTTTTGATAGAGAAAAAAAATTTTTGATTTTGTTGTTGGTTTGAAGGATGATTAGAACTCACCATTTTTAACCAAATGGTCGTGATTAGCAGTTGATTCTTCTCGTCCTTTTTTACAGAATGATCAATCAGTTCAGAGACAAACACACAGATATTACAAGAGAGAGACAGACAGACAGACAGACAGATTTGAGAGACACACACGCATTCGTTTTTCGTGGTGGGTGGTGGATGAAGGTGGAACAAGGGATGTACATGCAACGGACAAAAATGAGTGAAAAAGAGAAAAAAGAAAAAAATTACAACTTGAAATCTTGATGGTCACGACATGAAATTTGTTTCTACAAAAAATTTTGTTTCTATTACAAATAATTACTTTCATAAGTATTTTAAATTTTACACACAGATTATAAAATAGAATAATAGATTTTTTTTACCACCATTGATATTATGTAAATTAGAAGAAAAAAATATATGGTAGAGTTTATAAAAAAATATACTTGTGGACGGATTATTTGACCTGGGTAATACAAAAAACATTGATAAAAGTAATTTGTTTCATATAAAATTACGCTAGAAACAATATATATTTTTGAAGATTGTTGTACAGAAAACACTGACACGCACAACAGCGAGCAAACGAGAGAGAGATAGATAATAGATATAGAGCGACTGTAATAAGTAAAAAATAATTCGGTTGAAAAAATGGGAGGACATGATCAGACACTGACTTTTACCTGAAAAAATATATATATTGAGCGCTCTACACATAAAATTTGCTAAATGCATAGATATATATATATATAGATAATAAAGTATAGAGGTATTGTAGTTTACATCACACACAACTTTTATTTGTTCAACAAAAATAAGTTTTTTTTTCTACGCGTAGGCGAGAAAAAATCGCGCGCTAAAAAAATTCCTCCTGTGGTTTGGTTTAAGTTTGGTTTGGTTGAAGTCGGTGGATATAAATATGGCATGGTCATGGTGGTGATTTTTTGCAAAAAGATTTGTTTTTGTTATGTTCCCTTCAAAAATTGACTTGGAAACATTGGCGGTGTATTCATTTCATCATCATCATGATCACATATAGTATCTCTAGTCAAAAAAAACTTATGTATAGTTTGTAGATCGTGAATCATATATCGTGATTGACTATCTATAGGGCATTTTTGCGAGAAAAGAAATTTTGTGTAAATTTTATGCAATAAATAGTGATTTCATTCATGATGCTCGACTAGCCATCAATCAACATCAACAGCACCAGCTAGCCTCAGTAAATTGGCCTATGTCAAGGTTAAAGAAAACTAAGAAGGAGACCCTAAAGCAATCTACGGGGAGGTAAAGAACAAACATTGAAATTCAATAAATTAAAAGGCAAATTTTTTCCCTTGCTTGCCTGCCATGGAACAAAAAGTGATTTGTAGAAGAACAGCTTGTTCAAGTGATTCTTCCAACTTTTGTGGTTTCACCCTAGAGAACATCGGATTTTTTGCCCTGGTGGTGTAAAATGTGAAGAAAAAAATTGATATTTTTTTGTATCTTCCATTTTTTGTATCTGATTTTACATACATCGATGAAGAAGAAAAAAAGGAAATGGGAAAGGAAGTTTAAAATTCTTTTTTTTTCGGGTGACTGGTTCGGTTTAATTTTGTTTTTTTTGTGCAAAAAAATTCATAATTCAAAAATATCTTGTTTCGTATTTCTTTTTGCCATCATCGTAACAGTAACGATCTCAACATCATCAGCAACACCAACTGCAAAAAACGAGTGAAAAAATTTCAATCACAAAAAAGGAAACGAAAAGAAAAATCATTGCATATAATATGGGTGTAAGCATTCCTTCTACTGAACGTAAGTAAAAAAATAAAACTCTCACAAGATGCTGCATTCCATCAAAAAAAATAAAATAAGTATATTTCTTTTATAATATCTTTCTTCGAGGGCAGGGCAGCAGGGCAGGGTTCAAATATTTTTTTTAGTGTCAATATAAAAAGAACATTACAGCGGCAACGGCACACACTCTGCACTACGGACATGGTAAGTAGTAAATAACAAGTAAAAACGAAATACAAGAATAGTATATGAAGTAGATGAAATAGATATTTTTTTTGTATTATTACGATTACAACATCTAAGAATAAATAGGCGGAAGGAGGAATCGTAATATTAATGAATTATTATGAAGGGAAAAATATTTTTAAAATGTATATTTAAAGTAGCAATTTAATTATAAACGATCGAGTAATTTTTTTTTCATTTTGCTGTGGTTGCTGCTCTTGCTTCTGCTGCTGCAAATAAAATTGAGCTAAATAAGAGAAAAACAATTGGTTTTTGAAATTTCAATTGGTAATAATAAATAGTTAATTCACTTAAATTGTTTTGCGGGGAAGAGCGAGCTATTTGGATACACAAAAAAATTTTCATTCACGACAAACAAACAAAAAAGAAAAAAGAGTACACGAGGGGTACGCATATAAGTAGGCAGGGGTAAGAGATATCAAATGGGGTCTCTGACGGGGCACTACCCAAGATTAATACTTTCGATATCGGCGACGTTTTATACTCCTATTCTCACCAGAAGCTACAAATTTTTATGAAGTCTTATGGCACGGCCAATATATTTTTTATTCATTTATGCGGAATAATACTGCCGGGGTTGCACACATTCCGCAAGATAATAAATTAGAGTGAAAGTGGCAATAAGGAAAACAATAAATGGCATGACATGGTATTTGTAACGGCATTCACAAAAACGAACACAACATATAACGCAAGGAAATTCCTAGGAAATCGTTTGTTCCCCCTCGAACGGATTCATGGGATCGGATCACATGCAAAGACCCCATCTCCGGATGTTTTTTTTTCGTTTATCGTATCGTATATGTAATTGTTGTTGTACAAAAAATAAGAAACGTTAGTTAAGTCGGCATGGCAAACCCTGCCCTTGTCCACTAAAGGTTTTTCTGCTTTGATATAACTGTACTGTCCTTACAGTAAATCGGTTTCTGGGGAAATAAAATTCATAAAACGAAATATTTGAGCATTCAGGCAAGACTATGACGGGCTAGAGAACAAGAACTTAACATGTTTTAAAAACTACTTTTTCAAAGCAAAAAGTAACGAGTTACAGAGAGAGACAGTCAAGTCAACCACAATAACGATAATTAAAGTAGTAGTTTTTGGGTTGGACAAGAATAAAAAAAACTAAAAGAAGGGTTGGTGGTAAGGCTAAAGAAACCAAAAAAAAAGAAAGTCGGGGAGTATATAAGTATGTATATGTGGCAGGGAAGGAATGCTTTACATAAAACAAGACTTCTTTTTATTCTTTCACTACTACAGGAACACATGAAATCTTTTTTTTAAGAAGGGGTACGTATGCAATAAGAAAGAAGTAGAATAGAAGAAGAGATGAAAAATGAAAAATAAACACCGAAGTATAAGAAGAAAGATTTTTTTTCCACTTTACTTTCTCCTCAAGAAAGAAAAGACAGAATAGTGGGGAGAGTATAAGAGAACAGATTTCACCACCTTTTCTCTTTGAAAAGGGAAGGGCGTCTCGTATTATCGAGTAAAGAATAGTAAAAGCTCGTCTATAAAGAATGGGGGAAAAAACTTGCAGTTTTTTTTATTTATTTTGTGTAGTATGTAGTACCAATACTCCAACTTACCAAATTTAGCCACGTATTCGTTATAAGAATTTGATTTTTTTCATCCTACAACACGATCAAAGAACCACAGTCAAAGTAAATTATTTACAGAAAAAAAAGAAGAAAGAAAAAAAGAGTATTTTCCATTAGTAAATTATTATGTGTACACAGTAGTTCTTTTTTTTGCTTTTGCTCATTGTCGTCGTGAATAAAAGAAAGAAAATTAGTATTTAGCACGTGGGATGATGGACATTGAAGAATTGTATGCAACACTTTCTCTTTACCTTTTTCTTTTTCTTTACTACAAGAAAAGAAGCTCATTTCATTAATTTTTTAAAAAATCGTGGATCAGATGGAGAAATATTTTTTTATAGGGCATTAAGAATATTATGTATTTGTGATTGTAGTGATGAAAAAGATGTGATCAAAAAGAATTATTATTATTTTCTGGCACAGGTACCATTTTTTTTTGTTCAATTTTCTGGTCACAAACTCGTTTTCCTCGAAATTTTATGATGATGGTGATGGCGGTGATTAGGATGTGTGAGCGAACTCATTGTCAGCGGATTTTCATTTTCTCTACCATTTTTTTGTTTCAATTTTCTGGTCACAAACTCGTTTTCCTCGAAATTTTATGATGATGGTGATGGCGGTGATTAGGATGTGTGAGCGAACTCATTGTCAGCGGATTTTCATTTTCTCTCTGCTGCTCCTGCTACTTCTTCTTCAGAGAATCTCATTTAAGTTCGAGGGAGAAAAGGAATCATGAACACTCTGAATTCTAATGATGAGATGATCCTGATCCTCCTCGCCTGGCCTGGCATGGCCTACCCTGCATACCATGCTCTGGTTTTTGTCCTGCTGTGCGATTCTCCTCAAGTCTCATCTCATCATTTCCATTTTATTATCACAGCTCATTTTCCCAAATAAAAATGTGGATATTCCTTTCCTGACACGCCGAAAAAAAGGAAACGCTTATGGACTAGACTGTGAGTCTAGTCTACCTCTATCCAGCCAGCCCCCTTCGCTTTTTTTTGGTCATTACACCTAATTTATAAATGGCCTTTTTATTTGTACTTATGAAACTATTCTTTTCGCTATATGAAGTACTTCAGCTCTTTTTGGTGGCGCGCCGCTTTGGAATGGGAAACGAAGCGGTGCGCTGGAACACGAAGATGCCAAGGAAACGAATGAGAAATGCTTAAGTGTGGAGAGAAGATAACGGGAGAAAAAAAGAGAAATGGGCAATGTCTTGCTTCCTTGGATTCAACGACTGTCAACGTAATCATAGCTCCTCTCCGCAACGAAGATGCTAAAGGTTGATGATTACTCCTCTAGTAGTACAATGCGTCCTCAGTAGTAGCCCTGCTTAGAATGCCATGGGAAACGAGGAGCTACTAGGGCCGTTTGCCAGCACGCAGAGCAGCAAAGGCAGAAGCAACACTCGATATAGCACATTTAAAAAGGAAGAGCAGCGCTTGGAATAATGATGTGGAGATTTTCCTCTCCCTCTCCGCAAAAAAGGAAGTGGAAGAAAAGGAAAATTGTGGGAAAAAGGATGAGAAAAAACAGGCTCAACTTTTTTCAGGAAATTGCGAAAATAATATGTAGTCTTGCTTCAGGCTTTCTTTTTCGAGGAACAACAACCCACCAAGCAACCGACAAAACTACGATACATACAAAAAATTGAGTACCCAGTACCAAGAGCAAAAGCAGCAATGATGCCAATGCCTCTGCTCTTGCTGCGGTACACACACGAAAAAAGACTTTTTAAGTTTGGCCCATCACATCATAACGTATTTGCTTCTCAGAGCTGAGCTTACTTCCTTTTACAATATTTTTATTTCCCTAAAAAAATTAAAGTACCCATGCCATAGTTTCATGTAGGGAAAAGAATAAGTTGAACAATGTAAGGAAACACTGATAGAGTGATACGAGTTACTAGAACCACCACCACAAAAACACTCCAGCCAAACAATTTTATTTATGAGGAAGCAACGAAGGGAAAAAAAAATCTTTTCTTTCTGATGGCACGGCAGAGCGAAAAGCTCGAGGGAACGATATATTCTAATATTTATGTCAAGTGAAAGACATGAGCTAAGTGTGGGAAACAATCCTACTTTTCTCCTATGATGAGCGTTTATTACTCCTTTCTCCTCCATTCCCTCCTCTCCCTTTTCTCTACTGATTAAACAATCCATTGGAATAAAAAGTAGTGGATTCTCTATTCTATTCCATTTCATTCCACTCCAATGTTTTTCTTTCCACATCACGTCATTAGCAGAAAGGTGCAGTGAGGGAATTGTGAGCATGATATTTTCATGAATGGAGTTCATCAAGTCATTGTACGCATCTGCTTCTTTTCTTTCGTGTCCTTCACACGAATTAGTTTAAGTTTGCCAAGAGCATCAGCATCACATCATATCATCACCATCGTCTCTACTACTTACATCTCTCGTGTTGTTCCCTCATTTGAAGTGGAGGTTAACTTTAACGTCAACATACAATTCCAAGCCAGCCATGCCAAGGCCACGTCATACTCCCATGGTACAGTAAAAGGACAAAACGACGAGACATCCATTCAATGAGCAGGATGTTGTGTATGGTGCGTGGGCGTGTTACACATTATTTTTTTACAAAGCGATACACAAAATATTTTTTTTTGCAAGGCGGCTTTTCTTAAAGATTGAGATGAATGAAATGAAGAGTAAATGTTCTTCTGACCATGGACCATGGAACGTGTTTGTCGAATGAAAGTATTAAATGGAAGAGCACATCAGGAAGGAGAAAGAAAAGCCGTCATGCATTCGTCTATCCATCCATCCATCCAGCTCAGCTATTTTTTTTATTCCTGTTTCAAAATGACTTGTTTCTGGTGATGGTGGAGGGAAAGTATTTTTTTGAAGGATTTCGTGAATAGTGAGTGGCATCAAATTTGACGTGAATGAGATGTGGAAGGGGATAAGAGATACAAGCCTCAGATAAATTGTGTACATGATAGATCTTCTCATGCCAATAGCACGTGTTCCTTTACCCAATGAATTGTATCTGATTCGATGAATCAAATCCTTTAAAGCAAAGAAAAAAAGTTTTTGCAATAATTTTTTTCTTCTTTCTCCCTGATTTCATCTTGAATTGATATTGAGGGAGGGAATGTGACGATTTTTCACGGAGAAAAGAGCTAAGCCGTACTTATGTTAATGGATGAGATTTTTTTTTCGTGGACTACTACAACGACTGTCTGAGTGGACGGGTAATAATGCAATGCATTCCGTTCCTTTTTCTTCGAGAATCTTACATTTGTGTACCTTACATGTGCTCATGTAAGAGAGTAAAAAAAAGAGAATGCTCCACACACAATGCAATATAGTTTAGGTATTGTGGACTCACTCGGTGAAAGGAGGGGGNTCCCTGATTTCATCTTGAATTGATATTGAGGGAGGGAATGTGACGATTTTTCACGGAGAAAAGAGCTAAGCCGTACTTATGTTAATGGATGAGATTTTTTTTTCGTGGACTACTACAACGACTGTCTGAGTGGACGGGTAATAATGCAATGCATTCCGTTCCTTTTTCTTTGAGATTCTTACATTTGTGTACCTTACATGTGCTCATGTAAGAGAGTAAAAAAGAGAATGCTCCACACACAATGCAATATAGTTTAGGTATTGTAGACTCACTCGGTGAAAGGAGGGGGAGGCACACACACAGCACGTTCTCAAGCCCCATATTATTTTTTAAAGCTGGCTCCTGTTTTTGCTTCGTTATGCTTATCTCCAGACTTTCTCCACAAACTTTGTATGGCGAGCTTTTTCCTGTGTCGTTTCATTTCTCTCTTTCTCTTTTGAAAAAAAAGAAAGTTATATGGACTCTCGTAGTTTTGGCTGCCTTTCTTTTACCATATACAATATATTTCTTTTGGGTTTTCGAATGAAGCAAAAAAAAGGAGGGGGAACAGACGCATTGCGACATTACAAGAGTTTTCGTCCGCAAATTTTTTTAACGTGGCTCTGACTATATCGTTATCGCTCTCGTTGGTTGCTCTCTCCCTGCTTGCTTTCCCTTTCACCAGGTCATTGTATTGTGCCTTATAGCTTGGCTTTGCTGGTGAACTAAGCGGAGCATCGTCATGATCACGATCACGAACTTTCGTATTATCAACAGCAGCCTCCCAACCAACCACCCGTACCGCTATACCACGACTACCACCACCACCACTTTACTTTTTTGAAAAAGTGAGTGAATGTGCTTCTGCTGCTCCCTTTTTTGCATAATGCAATCTATAATAATGATAATATGTGTGAGTTACACGCATAACTCCATGTCAGCTCGAGCACATTACCATGAATTACTTCCTGTCTCTCTTGAGCCGCTTTAATATTTTAATCTCTTCTCATGATTCTTCCATCGACTTTCTCAAAGAGACCGGGANCAATCTATAATAATGATAATATGTGTGAGTTACACGCATAACTCCATGTCAGCTCGAGCACATTACCATGAATTACTTCCTGTCTCTCTTGAGCCGCTTTAATATTTTAATCTCTTCTCATGATTCTTCCATCGACTTTCTCAAAGAGACCGGGGAAATCATCAAAGTTTCACTAAATTGTAATAAAAACCTCTTAAGTAACTTTATAGCACAATGACTTCAATTTCTTCACTTTATTTGGAATCAGGAGAAAGAAATATATATGGCAGCAGGCAGGGCTTTAGTTCCTCCTCTTTTAAGGCTTTTGTGTGTGTGAGTGTGTGTGTATGCGAGCGTGTGTGTGTGCTTATAATCATCTTCAGGGAATCGCAAATGCTAGCTCACATTTCATTCTGCCACACTAATCCTCATGATACCTGCTTTAGCTTCGCTCCCTTGAAAAAAAAAACTTTAAGGCTTTATTAACTTTTTTTTTTACTAAGACCTCCTTCCTCCCTAAAGATCTGAAAGTCTTTACGCTCATTATCTGATTCCCTCTAATTATTATTTTGAGGGGATCTTGGGAGAGTGATGATTATTAAAATGGCGGAAGTACGGAAAATTAATGTTTAGTAGCCCATTCTAATTATTGCAATTATCATGGTTGTGATGTGACTTCAGGGAATCGCAAATGCTAGCTCACATTTCATTCTGCCACACTAATCCTCATGATACCTGCTTTAGCTTCGCTCCCTTGAAAAAAAAACTTTAAGGCTTTATTAACTTTTTTTTTACTAAGACCTCCTTCCTCCCTAAAGATCTGAAAGTCTTCACGCTCATTATCTGATTCCCTCTAATTATTATTTTGAGGGGATCTTAGGAGAGTGATGATTATTAAAATGGCGGAAGTACGGAAAATTAATGTTTAGTAGCCCATTCTAATTATTGCAATTATCATGGTTGTGATGTGATCATCATTGCAAAATCCCGGCCCATCCTCGCTTACTATCCCATCTCCCATCATACAATTAAGTTGTACATGTATATTACGTGATTCATGAAAAGGAAGCGGAAACTTTCTTGGTCTGCCTTTTCTCCATGCCCCATAAAATCCACCATTCCACCACGAAAAAGAGAAGGCAAAATGGTTGGGGACATTAACAAAGTCTGGACTGGAATGGACTTGAGTGAGCTCTCGGCTCAAATGAACAAATAAAAAGGTTCGTATTACATGGAAAAACTTGTTCGATTGACCTGAATCACTTTATCCGTGAATGTACGTATATAAGTATTACAGTGGTGGTGGTGGTGGTGGTGGAGTGGCACATGATGACGATCACATTATCCCCAATGTGAAAGGGGATGCATTGCTCTGGTTGTGGCTCAGGGGAAAATGTAATTTTTGCAGGTGCTCTTTGCTGAGGAGACGGTGGCGGCGTGACGGTAAAGGGACACACATGAGGAAAAATATCCTCTTTCTCTGTGGTCGTTTTGATGTAACAGTGATGCGACTACATACCTATTAGTATCCCTTTTACTTTGTACTTTTGGACATTTTTCTCTACTTTTTTTTACAGAGAAAAGTAAGTAAAAATAAGTAAGGAGGAGAGATGCAACAAGCCTTACTATTATAACACCTTTGCAAAAGCATGGTCATGCCATGGCGTCAACAAGGAAAACTCAAGAGCATTCTATTCTCCGTAAGAATGTAGAAGACAAGTGTTCCTTTTAGAGACGGTGGCGGCGTGACGGTAAAGGGACACACATGAGGAAAAATATCCTCTTTCTCTGTGGTCGTTTTGATGTAACAGTGATGAGACTACATACCTATTAGTATCCCTTTTACTTTGTACTTTTGGACATTTTTGTCTACTTTTTTTACCGAGAAAAGTAAGTAAAAGTAAGTAAGGAGGGGAGATGCAACAAGCCTTACTGTTATAACACCTTTGCAAAAGCATGGTCATGCCATGGCGTCAACAAGGAAAACTCAAGAGCATTCTATTCTCCGTAAGAATGTAGAAGACAAGTGTTCCTTTTCACTTTTATCACGTCTCTCTTCCCGAAAGAAATTTCTCTACATTGAAGAATGAAAGTCGAGAATAAAAAAAGGCTGAAAGCTCCACATCTGAAAGTTTTTTTTCTCTTTTTTCTCTCCCGCAGCAACAACAAAACATGAGAAACTAGTGAACAAAGCAAGCTAGCACAAGCTATGTTTTTCTTTTTGTATGAGAAAAAAAATTGTCTATTTTTTTCGGTCTGTTCTGAGGATGTTATAGTTGGTCTAGGTCTATATCATCATCTCATTCTTGGCTTGCTTGCTTGGTTGCAGTAGTGATCCCCTCTCTAGAAAAAAAAAGCAGCAGAACTCACTCCAGTTTACCAGCTCCAACACCAGGACCAGACCAGGCCAAGCCACACTCGTCATTTTTCATGGGAAAAAGAAAAATCGCCTTTCAACAGTTTGATCGATAGGTTTGCCCATTCAAAGTGAGGGGGAGAAAGTGAGGAGAAAGTAGAAAGTTCTAAGCAAAGCTTTTTTTTATGCGCTGTTGGAAAATACTATGGGAGCAAGCAACAGTAGTGCATATGAATGTACTACTTACTCATATATCTTATGTACTATTTCTACTCATGTATCGTGTACACTCATCCAACAGCATATATTTTATTAGGGATAATATTCAAAAGCTGTCAGAAGATAAGCAATAAACCACTTTCTTTTCACAACACAAGTCTTTTGTGTTACAGGTTCTTCCTTTTCTCCAGCAGAGAAAGTAGGTACTATACCATACTTACAACTACTACTACTCCTATTGCTTTTTTTCTTGCTCAAGTCGGCTCAAAAAACCTTTTATTTCCATGCTCCACTTGATTGCATAACGCCATAATATATCTCTAATCCAATGTTCATATGATGGAGGGAGGATGAGAAGTAGATGAGGATGATGATGCACATATGCATAGGGATACAATCAACATGCTCATCATCAATAGAACCCGCTAGCTTCCACAAAGGGAATGAATGTAAGCGGAGGATTAGTTGAGAATTTCTGAGGAACGAAACTTTATTTAAGGAAGGAGAAAGTCGATAAAAAAAAGGGAGAGAAAAAATGTTCCTAACTTCAAGCTTACTTACACGATTCGGATCCATTTCAGAGGGAAAGCAATTCATTTTCTCCCTCTTCCCAAATTTACTTATTGACTCAAGTATGTTTCTTTTTCCTTTTCACTAAATTACCGCAGAAAAATAAACAGCTTTCTTGAAAGAAAGAAAGAAAATGGGAGAAAACAGAGGACTCTGATTTTTTTTAAGAAGAGAAAACTTTCTTGGAATTGATTACGCACAGAGAAAGAAGGAGAGGGAAAAAAAGTGGATTGATTGGCAAAATGAAAAGACTCGCGCTTGGAAAGGCGCAATGATTTAATTTTGAGTGGACTCTACTTTCTTCTTCCTTCCTCCTCCTACGAAGAAATAAAATGAAAGGGAAATAAATGACGTTAGTTCTGCACTTCTTAAAAAAATGGAGAAAAGAGAGAGCACGTTTTTCACAACCATGTCAAGCTATAGTCCAGACAAAAGGGGGTAAAAAAAAGGAAAATCAATTTCTCTTTCTTGAACCATGGAACGTTCAGAAGTGAAAAAATGTCCTCCTTTTTCGCTCGAGAAGAGAGAAACAGAAGTAGTGTGGTGTAATGATGATAGAAAGGTCGAGAGGAGGAAGCCCGCATCCAAGATTGAATACATATTGAACACGTCCCTACTTACTACTTACTTACGTGGGAAGTTTGACGGCATACACTCATTTTAATTTTCTTTATACACGGGCTCGCAAAAAAAAACGTAAAAGGGAATTAGAAAGAAAAATGGTCCTAAATATGCAAAAACATCATAAATTTTTCCCTACTCTACTTGAATGAAAGAAAAAAAATAGAAGGTAATTCTTTTGCCTAGAAGAAAAAATGGCAAAGTTTAGAGAAAAAATGTTGTTGGGTGCCTGGGTTTTTCTGGTCAGAATAAAAAATGCGAAAAGTTGAGAACTCCACTTAAAATTCATTTGAAATGTGGAGGGCGCACAGGAAGAGGAATAGTAATTCCTAGTCCCTTTCACATCCACATCACTTTGAAAAACTTGTCTATATTTAGTTTCTTTCCGGGCCTTGGTTGGATGGCTGACTTGGCTTTGCCGGGAAATGGAAATCACTACTACTACTACTGCCATTCCTATTGCTGTAAATTTTTATTTTATTTTTGGAGTGAATGAACCCCTGTCCTCTCTCAAATGAAACAAGTTGATTCCAGTGACCATAATAATGCTCATGATGATATGTTAATGCGTCCGGATGCTAAAACTTGAAGCACATGATTTAGATGGGGATAACTACCTTTTCACCCAAAAGTATAAGTGGGCAGAGGAGTGTGAGTATAGTTGTAGTTGCTGAGTGAGAGCAAACTGCCTCTCTTCATCCACCTCCATAAAAAAAAGTTTATCAAGTTTTTGAGCCGTTCATCCGAACAAGTTGAAAATGCAAAAGAGCTGTAGTAGTTGTAGTGGAAAAGTTTCCCTTAAGTCATGAATCAAAAATAAATATGTTCACCGACGATGGCCTTTCCACTCTCTCCTCCGGTGTCATTTAACCCATTACATGGGAATGAGAATGGAAAGTTGTTCACTGAAATTGATATTGAGGCGTGTGTGTGTGTTGTGTACCATGTCTACAGTTCTCACATAGTTCAGTTTTGTGTGGATTTAAGTTTCCTCCTTTCAGTGTACACGAAGAATAATAATATTATGTGGGAATCACTGGAGACTCAAGAGAAAGTAAAGGAGGAGTAAGAGAAGCACTCTTGATCCATCCTACGTGTAATTCGTGACTGTCAATTAAAGCGCCCTTAATTTCTCTCCATCTATCCATCCATACATACATTTCTTTATGTATTGTTCCTTTTTGTAGTGGTTGTAAGGATAGATGAAAATGAAAAGTACCCACTCGATTTTTTTTATTCTTCTTCGGAAAGTGGTATGGGAATAAGGACTAGTTTTGGCTACAGTGCCGTTTTTGCAAATGAAATGAGCTTCTTTTTCTTCTGTAATTCTCACGAGACGCAACTTTTTTTCCCTTGCTTGCTTTGATTCCATAGCCATTGCAGCATAGCTACACACAGCATTACACTTTTTGATCTCAGGGAAAATATCCATGTCCTCGCGTCACTTAAATGTATTAGGAGAACGGCCTACTTATATGAGGATTGTCACCACCATTTTTATTTGCCCTACTAAGTTCTATTACGACTGCGACACTAGAGATTATTTTTTTTGCTTGAGTTCGTCGTCGTCATCATCATCATCATTATCATTATCAAATGTTTTATTTACAGTTGAAAGAAGGAAAAATTAGTAGAAATGTGTTTATATATTTATTTAAATGTGCATGATTTTTATAAGATGAGAAATAGAGAAAAAGTTGCGACGCTTTAAAGTTTTTTTAGAGCTTTATTTTAAGTCATCATCGTCGTCGTTGTCGTCCCACATTCCAGTATTACGACCTTAATTACTTAAGAGGAAAGTTATGCTCCAATCAATTTTTTACCCCCATTTGAATTGCTCGTTAGAGAGTTTATTAATGGCTTTTGAAAAGTTGACAAAGTTAAAATATGCATGATGAAAGGCAATTTAAATGTTACATGTGCTGGATGCAATATGGCAAGATGAAAATGATGAAATAGACGGGAAAGTTGGATGAACACGATTTTGAAGATTGAATAAGGTGATATTGAACAAAGCGGAGACAGTAATTGATGCGATACCTGCACCACGACATGGCTTTCGGATTACTTCCCCCTTTCAACAGAATAAAAAAATGCTCGTGAAACGTGAAGTGAGTATGATGATGATGTTGATGATGGAAACACTGATAATTCCTACAGCTCCTTCCAGACCTGGCCTCTGAGTTGCCCTAGAGTCTACAGGAGCGAGCAAAGTAGGAGGATTCGATGGGTATGGTCTGGAATACTTATTAGGTTATTTGAAGCATGCCCATCCTCATTATTGTTCACATACATTCATACAAAGGTATGGACGAGGTGAGGAGAGCTACAAGTGAAAACGGACCGACCAGAATTTTATTTTCTCTTGAACATGCTCCGTTTTTTTTCTTTGCAGAGTGAAACTGGACATTTGACAGCAATCAAATTTGCTGATGCATGAAAATCAAGATAAATCTGAATCACGAAGGGAGAAGGAACAGCCCTTTTCCTCCTTCGCTGATTTTTTTTACAAAAACAATAAAAAGGATGTAATGGGACCAAGTTGAAGCTTCTGCTTATTCCAGCATGCACATCGGCATGAGAGGGAGTGGTAGTGGTGATGTGATGGCAGAGGAGAAAACTCAACGGAAATAAAATGAAGTGACGTGGAGGACACAAGAAAATCAAAAAATTTTATGCTTCCCATAGAGCACATAAATTGAGTTGTCAGAAGAATGTGTGGGAGCAAGAAAGAACGAGATGAGAGAGAGAGAAAGCGAAAAAAAAGCGGTAGTGTTAGAAGTCTTAACGTTCACTTTTCTTTCTCTTCGTTTCAAAAAATAAAAGGGAAAATATTGATGATTTCCCGGTCTACACCTTACCCTTCCTGAAGTTCGTATAAATTGCCATTATTTCCACGAATATTGTAAGAGTAACATTTTCATCCTCTCCTTTTTGTGACGCCGAGCCAATGGCACTCAACTCAACTTACACAAACAGAATAACATTATATTCATCCAAACGTCTGCTTTCCGTTCCGTTGTTTCACACTCAAAAAAATAAATTGTCCAGTGAAAGAATAAAATAAAAATCTTTTTTTCTCGAGGCTGAAAAAATTACATGGAAAATGTCTGAAACAAGTCACGCGATTCTTGTTTTCTACTCGGTATAGCTTTGATAAATTTGAATTCAGAAAAGGAATGCCTTTTTTTCATATTGCTTGGCCTGCTGCTGCGATGCAATACAATTGTCCGTGAAAAAGATCGAGATTTTCTTTTTCCAATGCGAAATAGGAGGCGTCGATTGCCACCACAAATCAACCAACAACGAATTATTACATCAGAAAAGAACCGTGTTTTTGTTTCTTCAGATATCGAGACGATACGAAAAAAAACCAACATCTTTCTTAAAAAACAAGATGAAAGCTGGAATGGCACTCCATTCCAAACGTGTCCTGTCACCCTCCAGCTCCAGCAGCAGCACCGGTAAACGAAGGAAGGAAAAAGTGAAAAGAATATTTTCCCTCTCAAAAAAGAATTCAATACTGTCGGTGGTGGAAATGGTAGGTGGATAGGAATAGCTATACTTATAGCTGAGCAGGTTACTCCTTCTTTTCGCCTCTTTAATTTATGACTACGACACTTTTCCTTTTCATTCATGGATTCCAAAAGTCTGAACATCACATCACACCAGAAGAGGTAGAGCCAAAGTCGCGTTCATTTTATCCAATCCAATCCACTCATTTTTTATTTAAAATGGGGTGAAGAGGAAGACGAAAGATTGAAAAAAGGAGTTTTATGGGCAAATGAAATGAGGGAAACGACGACATTCCAATATTTTTTTAAAAGAAGGTTTGTATCTCCATTGATCTGTATCAGAAAGCAAAGCAGAAAGGTTCATAAAGAACACTTTTGTATAGATAATGGGCTATTACTACTACTTCTACTACTTTTACCCAGATTTTTCTCAGAAAAATAAGTAAGAGGATTAAGTACATAAAGAGTTCTTGTTGGTTTTCTGGTTGAGTTTTTTTGGGTCGTTTGCTATGGCTTTTGTCATATTATGTGTACGGGGGAAGGTAATGGCGATAATAATATGATTTTTCTTGGATTTACAATGAATAATAATACGGTTGTGAAGAAGCCTCTTCTGTGAGAAGGTTTGTATCTCCATTGATCTGTATCAGAAAGCAAAGCAGAAAGGTTCATAAAGAACACTTTTGTATAGATAATGGGCTATTACTACTACTTCTACTGCTTTTACCCAGATTTTTTTCAGGAAAATAAGTAAGAGGATTAAGTACATAAAGAGTTCTTGTTGGTTCTCGTTGAGTTTTTTTTTTTGGGTCGTTTGCTATGGCTTTTGTCATATTATGTGTACGAGGGAAGGTAATGGCGATAATAATATGATTTTTCTTGGATTTACAATGAATAATAATACGGTTGTGAAGAAGCCTCTTCTGTGATGAGATGAGATCGTGGCTTGGCTTTCCATTGGTCGTGTCGTGATCACTGAGCTATTACATATCCTTTGATCCTCATCTTGGAAAAATATGTGATGTTGGTGATGGTGGTGCTAGTGGTGGTTGGTACTATAGTAGTCGTGGTGATGCTGATGTGGTGATGACAAGGCATGAATGCATGCATCACTTCCTCCCTTCTTCCTTCGACACAATTATTTCTTGCTCCGCAGAATCTTTAGTATGCAAACTCAGCAAAAAAAAAACATTTTCCACTTTGTTTTTTTTCTACTTGGGACAAGATATGTACCTCAACTACTTTTCCTTGAATGCGGAAGATGGGATGAACTTCAGAATTGTGACATCAACTCATGTACTTGTACTTCAGTATTAGCAGGCCAAGCTTAGGATATGGAATCTCAGCCAACACAGGATTTTTTTTTCTTTTATGGTCGCATTAAAGTCTTCGCAATTCATTGTAATGTAGGGTTTTGGCTTGGAAGTGACATTAATGTCACTTTGAATGTTTTTCAAACGTAAAAAAAACTCCTGGAATTGATCTTAAAGGGATTCAAAGAGGGTATATGTGAAATGAAGTCTAGCCTAGCCAGCATTTTTTTTTTTGTGGAGAAAAAAAAGTTGATTTTGTTTTCACTGCATTCCATTGTCACTTTTCCTTCTTCATTCATTCTGTTTGTCTTCATTTAATGAAAAGCTGCGGGAATCGTTGTATTAACATTAAAATGTTGATTTTTCCACATCAAATACGCAAGTGCGGAGGAGTTTTTGACAAAATTAAAGAGAAAAAATCGTTTCAATTTCGACTCAATGAATGGAAGAAAACGTAAACTCAATTTCACAAGGAAAATTACATTTGCTGAAAATGAAAGGAAAAAAATTGTCGAACATTTAATTAATTTTTTATTTTCCAGCTCGCTTCCTTCCCCTCGAATTTGATCAGGTCGACCTTGGCAATAATATGAAACAATTTTTTTTTCTTCGATCTTCTTCATCTCATCTTCCCATTTGCAAACAATGAAGCACGAGAGCCTCTTCTGGAAAAGGAGGGCAAAAGATAATTGAAAATTTTTCGCGTGTACGTTTTTGTTTCAACGAATGAAAGAAAATTAAATGGAAGTTTGCAAACTCATGTTTTCCCTCATCATGAATTCTATACTCGGTGATCTCAATGCACGATATGGGAAAAAGGAACTCTCTCTTCTTTTTTATACCACTAACGAAAATTCGTTTTTATGGGACTCCCTTCGGATTTAATCAATCCAAATCAAGAGAACGCATGCAAGAAAAACACTCACTCTTGAAATGGGATGGATGGATAGTTTGGTCGGGGAAGCAGAACCCAAAACGAAAGTCAAGCCAAGGCTTTATTGAAAGCTACACGAGAAACCAATCCAAAATTGAGGAACGCAAATTGACACTAGGAAAACAATTGGCACCTAGGGGACACTGATACAAAACCAAAACCGTTCATTCCATAGAAACTCGTAGTATTCTCAAAAGAATTTCTACTTTCCCTTAAAAATTGCAGTGTATCTTTTTTTATTTCATTCCAAAGATAAATTCTATTTATAATAGTTAGTTGGCATTGGTTGGTTGTGAAAATTAATGAAAAATTGGGGAAATTAGTTTAAAGATGATTACTTTATCTCTGTCTTAGGAAGATGACAGGGAAAGGGGTGTGACCAGAATTATGTGTGTGCCAAGTGCCAAAAAAAAGAGAAGATCTGGTGAAAGCATGTTGGCTCACCCGCTACGAAGCCTACTAGAGCCTTCTACTTTCCATCTTTTTTTCGCTTCCTTTTTTTCTGGTATTTGGAGGCAATAAAAAGTACAATATTGCATGGGAAGGGGAAGAAAGGAATTAAATTTTGCCATTAGTTTGCATAGAAATCGAGGGTCCAATAAAAAATGTATACAACACCAGAGGGGCTTTTTCTTGGGATTTGGATGTGTGTAAGTATGCGGTGGTGTGAGTCAAGTGGTTGGTTGGTTGGTAAGATGTAGATTTTTTTTTTGCCAGTGTGAGAATCACAATATATCTTTCGCCATTAATGCTGAACTAGTAAAGCTGTGATTTCTCTTCGCTCTAGTTTCCACCAGAGAATAAGAATAGAGAACTGAACTGATACTTCCATTTATACATATATTTTTTGTGGAAGGAAAGTTTTTTTTTTGCTTCTGGAATATCTAACTCTTTTTTATTTATTTTTTTTAGTGGAATAGAGAAAAATATTTTTTGCAAGCTGTCAGCACTCCTACTATCCGCTTGGTCTTCACTTCAGTGTCAACTGACAAGAAAAAAGTGATACAAATCTTTTGAAAGAAGAATGAAGAAAGAATTTTCTCGGGAGAAAGTGGCATAAATATATAAACAAGGGTATTTCATTCATTTTATTCCATTGGAGCACATCCCTTTTTTGCTCCCAGTGGAAATGGAAAAATGAAGGAGTTGTTGAGTGGAGGGAGCCAAGAAGAAGAAGAAGAAGAAAAACTATTTTCTAACTGTAACATCTCGTTCCCCAAAAAAGGAAACAGCACTTTCCTTCCGCTCGATCCATCCTCACTCGGTGATGGTGATCACGACACGATCACGGCTACTTTTGGATGGAGTGCAATTATGAAGGGAGAGCACTCCACTCACTCATGTTCCAAAGGAGAAAAGTGAAGTAAGTAATGTTGAGCATTTTGCATTCTTCTTCTCCTTCTCAGTCTCTTCTTTTCTCACATCGCATGAAATATGGAAGTGAGTCTGACTGGCTGAGTGAGTGAGTGTATTATAATGGGAAGGGAAAACCACAATACCGCAAGGAGCACACCGCACAATCTACGACGACTTGGAAGATGGGACCGACCGACCCGCTCACATCAACAACACCACCAATATAATCTAATATGCATTTTACTCATTCATTCAAATAATAGTCTCCTCTTCTCAATGTCTTCTCACTTCTTCCAATTTCAGAATCGATTGGAAGAGAAAGAACGAACGTTCCGTGGTGATATATGCACTTAACTTAAATCATATAGGCATATAGGATACGAGGACATAATGGTTGGCCCTTGTTCCTCCTTTCCCTTCATCTTATTAACTTTTCTCTTCCCTGACACCACACCGCACAACTAAGGAATGGGGAACGAAACGACTACGACCCACTCAAGAAAGAAAACAGGAATAAAGTTTTGTTTGTGTGAGGTGTGTGTGTATGTGTATGCGAGTGGAGAAATGTATGAGATGAGATGTGACTGGAGTTCTATGGACGTTGTTTGAATAGTCCGTATCTCTCGCTCCCATTCCATTTCCTCGGTTCTGTTTATCTCGTCTTGTCAGAGGAGGCAATCAACGCCGCCTTCCTCCTATAGTCCTACTACTTCTATTCCTACTACTACTACTACTACCAAAGTAGAAGACTTTTACTCTTGTTTTTTTTTCTTCCCTGCTCTGCATACAATATGCCAAAAAAAGGAAGGAGAGTGAAAGAGGCTCTCTTGCATAAAAGAAGAGTCAAGAGTCAGTCTCTTTTTAATTTAATAATTTAACATCTTCCCATCCAACCATCCAGAGTCGAGTCATCCTG
>JAHZMX010002963.1:0-41252 GCA_027743895.1 Seira musarum
AAAAAATTGTTATTTAAGTTTCACAAGCTGGACACGTAAAAATTCAATTATCAAATTCCTGTCAGATTATTTTATTACCGATCTTCTGTCCTTCTATTTTCTACTTTCACTCTACCACCGAAGCTGACAATTTTACTTCTTCTCCGTTCTCTTTTTTATTGCGTTCCACTGATTCTAAAGCGAGATACAGAACTGGAGAGGCTGTTCACACGAGTACAAGTCCACTCAGCATATGCCACAGCACGTACCAGGAATTCTACAGGTTTCACTTTCTCCAGTGCCAGCATACTACAAGTCTTCTGAGACTACTATCGTGAGAAATCTCCAGATTCTTAGCGGACTCATCATAATGTGTATGAGATGCGATATACAGTATCATATCTTTAGCAAATAGTATAGCAAAAAAATGTTTGTTGAAAATGGTTCATCGCATTGTGATATTAGTTTTAAGTGTCATATCGTATACATTTTGTAAATGTTTATACTCATCCCTGACTGTTAGAAGACATGATTCATGTAAGGTTGTCCAGTGAGTAGTCTCTCCACAAAAAATTATCCAACAAATATTTGCTCAGGCTCAAGAGCACTACAAAAATATGTATGAGATGAGGCATTGATCTGATAGAGAAGAGTTGAACTTTCTTTTCCCATTCTGAAGAGAAACTTGAGAAAGGTGAAAGATGTATGTTATGATTAAGTAATAATATGCTATAGGCATTGGTATTGAATGCAATACAAAAGCTGAAAGGAAGAATCAAATAGAGTTCTGCTTTACTTCACTGTCAAGTGTGGGTTTTCATTTTGTACGTGGAAGTAAAGATGTCATTAAAATTATTATTATTGTATAGCAGCTTTGTGTAAAGTTTGAAGCTAAGCGAGATCAAAGCAAACACAACCCTTCATTTATGTTTTTCAGTTTCGCATTGTTTATATTTTTAATAAACACATTCTCATTTTACAATTCATCACATTGACTCCTCTGACAGAATAACTTTGACTTATATAATCAGCTTTATGGATATACATTTTTGAATGTTTTTAATTGCAATTCTCGCTTTTTCTCTGGCATGCAAATGCAAAAGATTAATTATTGAATGCAATAAGTCATAACTGAATTTTTATGCAGTTTCTAGACATTTCTTGAAACTTTAAAGAAAATGAACATCAAGCCATGTGGGTGTACTAACTCACAATTAATTGCAAAAAAAAAAAAAAATTATCATGATTTTTTGCCCTCTGCACTTAGAAAAGTTTACAAAGGAATTGGTAATGAATAATGAAATAAAAATGCGTGATCGATACATCATTTTGGATTTATCTTGCCAAGCTGTGTCATGTACTTTCACAGTGCAAGAAAACTAGATGCCAGTCTTAGTACCTTCTCATACTATTCATGTCTTGTTTCGTCTGACTTCGCGTTAAAAATGAACAGGTTTTATTTTATACAAGCTTCATTAAAATGTGTTAAAGAACAAAATGGGCATTAAGCTTCTTGTAAAAACCAGCGTTTGTGAGTGGGTAGATGCAAGGGAGCCTATACTAAGTCAATTAAAACCTTTCGTGTCCATTTTCCATTCTGCGTAATAGAAATCTTCGCTTTTTACTATGAGGAAAAGCTAAAAGGCGTAGAAAACTCATGTCTGCTTTCAATTCCAGTCTTGCTTCAGCTCTTATCCCCCCCATTCCACCGCCCCTCCTAGAGATTTAGCGTCATGTCATGTCCTTGAGGAGTTCAACGAAAAGGTGGGTCTTTCGGTAGCATCCGTGGCACTGGGATATTTCGTTCGAGTGGGTTGAGTGAGGAGTGTGGCAATTCCACTTAGTAGTAAGCATATGAACTACCAGGTTGGAAACATAAATCACATTTTTCACTGAATCCAGTTATCCGCAAATAATGAGTCAAACTGATAAATTGGAGGAAGTAGGAAATCCGAAGCTTTTCTGTTTCTGCCTTTTTATATGTAATCCGGAGTTCTGAGAGAAGGATGATGGAATATATTATTGACTGACGACATTCATGGACGAAATAGCCCTTTAACATTACCCGTTCAATCCTCCAATTAATTGCATTTCCTTTTTTGCTTTCATGCCTTTCATTTTCTCCAGCAAAATTTTTAGTACGACCTTTTGCTTTTCTCATTTTTTTAGTAGACTCGACTAATTGCAAAGGAGTGATATTATTATAAAACTAAAGAGGCTGTTCACACGAACTCTCTCAGCATCAGCGTTCCAAAAAATCTTACAGGTAGCGCTTTCCCCTCCGCCATCACATCGCATACTACAACTCTTCTTTATAGTGAGAAATGTACAGATTCTTGATGAATTCCGCATATTGTGTATGAGATGCCAAGTATGATAATATTTGTGAAAAACACAGAGTTCGTTTTGGCCCTTCAATGCTTTCTGTACAGAATGCTGCTTTCCATTTCCTCTCAGTTAATTTCATCATTCCTGTGTAATTAATTGGGTTATGCTTTGCTTGAATGACGTAGTTCAAAAATTCAATTTTAAACTCGCTCTCTACCAAAATATTTTGTACAAAGTCCTTGCTCAGCTCAGGTTTGAGCAATCTAAAAATTGATGAGGCTTTCTCCTGTAAAAAAGAGTGGATCATTCTTCCCGTTTCTATTCCAACAAATCTGACAGAAGTAAAAGACGAAAGATTCGCGCTGTCCACAGTAAGTAGACGGTGGAGAGGAATGGAATAGCTCTGTTGAAGAGAATGGTTCATCTTATTGATTTTTGCTCTCACGTGGAATCCACGTGAGTGAGAAAAACTTAAAAAGTAATGCTTACTTGTGCTGTACATCTAATCGTAACTTAATGCGATCAAAGCAATCCAAACCCCGCATCATTGTTGGTTGAGATTTTTTTTTCAATTGTTAAATGGTTTGTTTTACAAACAATACAAAATATGATCATGAACATTTCGCAAAGCTGAAGCCTTCAAGTACTTTCACCGTGTGAGAAAACTAGAAAACGATGAGCAACTTTCCATGCTAGCCTAAGCCTACTTCATACATTGTGCTTCTCCCCTACTGGCATCGTGTTCTAGAAAATTCCAAAAATAGACAGGTACGTAGGTACTTCCAATTTCTTGAAAAGTGGTTCGTGGAATATTGCTTGCGACAATTCCAAATAAGAACAAAAATGAAAATTAATCTCGCTCGTCATACTAAAAACTGGAGATGTAGAAAGTGGGTCGATACAGAGGAAACTCTAAGTAGATTAAAACGTTTGAATTTCCATTTGATAGGGCACCAATTCCGTGAAGCTGAAATCCTCGCCTTTTAGTATGAGGAAAAGCTAAAAGGAGTAACGAGCTCTGTAACCTTCGATTTTAGTCCCGCTTCACACGCGCTGATTCCCTCCCATCCACCGCCCCTCCAAGTGAAGTAGCGTCTTGTCCTTGGGAAGCTCCACGAATAGGTGGGTCTTTCGGTAGCATCCGTCGTGGCACTGGAATATTCCGTACTCGTGTAAGAAAATTCTGTAAGAGAGATTGATGATAAAGTCGCGAGCTACGTTGAAGATATAAATCACATTTATGATAGTTATCCTACAAGTTCACTAGCCGTCGTTGACGTTCCAAAATATCGATTCTGTATTCTGTTAAAGAAGCGCGAGATCTCCTGCCGTCACACTAATGTAATGCTAGATTAAGGTAAAGATCTGTAAACGACAATAAAGCGGAAAGGAAGTCCAAAAGGAGTAGAAACGCTGTTGTTTCAGCCTCTGTTCATGTTTCCTTCATTACGAAGCTGAGCAGTCTTTTCGGATGCTGATGATTTCGTGTAGATGTATCAGAATACGATGATAATGATATAAACACTGAAAAATTACGCATTGAGTATTTTGGGGACATGAAAATGTTGAGAAAACGAAATATTATCCAAAACCGAATGTAATATACAACAATTTATTCAGCTCATCAAGGTTATTTATACAAAACTATTAATATAATGTACACAAGTAAGTTTTTCATACAAGGACAAGCAATATGACCTTTGTTGATGCTCTCCACTTTATCCATAATAATTATTCCTCCCCCTCGGGGTATATTGGTTTGCCAAAGACGCATTCAAGTTACTGCTGTAGGGTGATTCATAAGCTGACATTTTCCCTGCCCTCCTTCTTCTCCTTTCACATTTTCTGAGTCTTTTCTCAAGCACATCCTTCAAATTATCGAACAACTAAAGAAAATATAAAGAAGTAAATGCATTTCTCCATTGCACGAAACATTTCGAAATATGCTATTGAAAAATGCAAATCAAATCATTTACCGTATCTATTTCTGCTCGAATGATATTGTCTGTGAACCCGATCCTTGCGTACATTCGTTTTAGGAGGGCTTCGCCCAACACTAAAAAATAGTTTAAAGTAAACAACATCATTACTTTGTACATGTCAAGTTTAAATCAAGTGAAACGAAATTGTGATGGCTGATCGGCTAGAATTGCAGAGGTTTATCAACTTTTCTGTAGTGAAGATGCAAAAGGAGGGAGGTTTACGTTTGAATTGAATGAATCGAATCGGATGCACTTACTTGCATTGGTCTTTGTCTCTTGAAAGGAGAGCGTCACTGGCCATTTAAAATCATGCTGAAAAACTCCTTCAAGTTTCTGTTGTCTCTGTAGCTGACTAGACGCGAGGCTCCCCAAAAACAAAACCATTACAAACGTAGTGAGAACTATTTTTCTTTGACACTCCATGTCGCTTTCGTCAAATGACTTGTGTGAAAAAAAATTCTTTGAAATCTTTTTAAATCCTGAAAATTTCTAGTTATTTTTACGCAGTTGTTCACTCCTTCAAAGGTAAATCCGAAATGATGAGAAAGTTTTCAATCCGCAACTCAGAAATGTCAGGAGGAAAAAATCAGGCCATAAAAAATAAAATGGAAGATGACACTGAATTTTTCCATCGTACGGCAAAATTCATTCCCTTCTAAATTATTCACATCCTCATTAAAATTATGGGATCAAGTTCAGTTTATGCAACTTAAACAAGCGAAGCTCAAACCTAGTCATGTGCATTTTGCTTGAGTGAGACTTGGATAATATTGTGCGTGGTCTGGTTCTCATTTTTGCCTGGTCAAGTGAACAGCAAGAAACGTGATGATATGGTGACATGATAGGTAAAAGCTTGCGAAAAATGTTAGTTCACTTGTAGAGACGTAGCTAAAAGAAATTGGCAAATGAAAAAAAAATATGTGCATATTGTCTAGAAGAAAATGCATTGTACGGAGATGTATGACTTACTGTTTCGTATTGGATAAAAATGATAAAATACTGCGTCAACTTAATACAGTAACCTCCAGTATATCAGAATTAAAAAAATATCAATCATATTTAGCAAAAGTTGACGGATGGACAGATTGAAAACAACACTATCACAATTTTGTTAATTTTAACTTTTGTAATAACTTGCAAATTCATGAAACGGTCAAATTTATTCTTTTGTTTGACACCCAAATGACAAAACATTTATTTTTTGCGCAGAATTTTCCAGAGCATTCCAACCTAATAGAATTTAATGACCAAATTTTTTTCCTCAGAGCTACTGCTCTATTAGACCATTACGTAACATGACGTAATATGTAACATGATTGTGATGGATGCGTAAATTGTTTTCTCTCAATTTTAACTTGACTAGAGTTCATGGCAAACACCCAGTTCGAGTCGTCATTTGACTGAGGTGTTTAACCACGTTACATTTTCTCATTTACATCCACCACCTCATTCACCGCACACTTTACTTGGTACAAATGCGACAGTTACATTTCTCATGTGTGAAAATATACATGCTCATCTGTGCGATTAAGCATTTCAAATTGTGCTTAAAGTCTTCCACTTGTCATCCGACTTGCATTTTGTCACGAAGCCATAAACATTTTTCTTTTCTTTCGTTCGTCCTATTCCATTTTAACTTTGATTTTTTGTGCGAATAATAAAGGACGTTTTGGGTTTTAAGGGCAAATGGATTTCTAACGATTAATTGTTGAATTTACGTATAACATTTAATGCTCTTAAATGACACATAATTCCTTTACCTTTCGTTATTTTTTATTGATTGAACATAATAAAAGATTTTTCTTCCTAATTTTGGCTTTTACGAATTCAAAGAACGTTATTGATCCAGCCGAGTCTGTAGGATGTATTCTCCATTTATCCCGGGGGTTTTCTTTATTGCTCTCTGGTACACTTAAAATGATTGCCATCTCTGATACAACGCGTTCGAAGCGGCGACTGTTTTTTTCTGTTCTAAAGCCAAAAATTCTTCATTTATTCTCAAACTGCAACTCATCAAAATGCCTATGCATTTGGAACCGTAGAAGTTCTCGTGTGAGTGAGAAAGATCACGGATGTATAGGAGACAAAGTGTAGGATAGCATTTCTTCAATTATCAGTGCGATTGCATATCAGAAGAGAACTGTCAACCCGGTTTGGCTTGTTGATCTTTTGAGACGAAGACAGAATGGAAGAAGAAAACGAGACAAAAAGGAAATACTGGGTCATGCATTGGTGTATGCAAAGCAAATGCAAAAACTCTAACTATAACCCAACCATAAAACCCGGTTTGGCTTGTTGATCTTTTGAGACGAAGACAGAATGGAAGAAGAAAACGAGACAAAAAGGAAATACTGGGTCATGCATTGGTGTATGCAAAGCAAATGCAAAAACTCAAACTATAACCTAACCATAGGCCGATCGCTATTTATTACGAAAAACTTAGAATTAAATATTATGTGTAACTGGCTTCAGTTTAGCGGTTCCAGTCATGATTTTAGAGGATATTCTAAAATATTTCGCAGTGATGAACAAAGCGCAAAGTATTGAAATTATGCGGACATAAAATTCTCTTTCAGCTAAAGCAATAAAAAATTGTGCACTTTAGACGGCATGAAATTCATTTCTCACGCTCACGCTGCATCCCTGAAATGTTGAGATTCTCTTTCACTGTCCAAATTATGATTTTTAAAAAATTGAATGTTTTTCGTAAAGCTTATGTAATTCATGAGCGCCCTTGAAAAAAGTGGCAATCCATCCATTACTGAAGTTTACAGTCGTGGTAATTTTCTTTGGTCCGTTTATTTTTCCATTTGTATAAGTCCATTTAACATCAATATAATGACTAGCTTTTCCGTAATTGATTGCTATTTTGAAATTTCTGTCCATCTCAAGACGCTAAAAGATAAACGCACCAGTAGACAATATTAAAAATAATAAACAAAAGAGGGAACAGAATCCTCGCGATAACATCAATCTTTTTCGAAGTTGTGTATCTCCGGCTGCACCACCCAGTAGACGTTGTTGGCTCAAGACCAGCTATGGAATTTTTTGCTTTGATCCTTTTATCAAATCTCGTGGCATAATTTACCAGTGCGAACTCAAGAAGTGCAGCGAATATAAAGGCGAGGCAGGTTCCAGACCAGACGTCCAGCGCCTTTGTATAACTCACGGGAGGAAGGTTCTAAAAACATTATTATGACGGAAACAATTTATGTACTTCCTGTTTTACTTAAAACTTGATATGCCGGTGCCAGCAAGGTTCCGTCACTAATGTAAATGATGACAGCAAAAATAAGGCGATTGGAGAGAGAAAATTTACGTACTTCTTACCGGCATATCAAAATTTATCATCCTTGCAAAAAATAAATGAATAAAAATTAACTTCTTTACCTTGTTCATATTCGCTTGCTGTGTGGCCATCGTAAGCAACCTTCAAGTCGAGAAGAAAAATAAATAAATACTCAGAATGAAGCATAAAAATCATGGAAATGTCAACAAATTCTCACGTGGTAATGCCAAGAGCGGTTCTTGCTGGTACAGCATTCTCATCAAGCCAGAAATTCACCCAAGACACCATGACGAGCATGACACATGGAACATACATTTTAAATAGATAAAAAGAAAAGTTCCTGATGAGCGTGAAGTCAACCCTAAGGCAACTGTAGATTCCTGTGATAAGAAGAGAGTAAAAGCATGTCAATCGCATTTCAAATCACATCTTTCCACTCAGACCCCTGAGGCAAAACGTTTAACGATAAGAAATGGCCTCGATATCTTTGAATGCGAACAATTTCACTCATATTCTATTCTACCATACCTGAAAGCGTATGTCTGTCACACGTCGACGTCACCGTTTTCTGCAAACTAAACCTCGGCAGGGTCAAATTCGGCAACTGAACCGCATCATTATCTCACGGAATTCAGCATGAGGTCTATGATAACCTGGGTTTCTCCTTTGGTTGTATTACCGCCCATTGGACGGATGTTTGAGTCATACTCCCCTGAGCTCAGGATTTGGTCCAGGATGCGTTTCTCTTGGAGACGCATATTGAATCGTGGTCCGGGTCTTGGTCGAGGTGAAACCGGTTGTTGACATAATGTCGTTGGTATTAAAATGAAAAGTGATGCGTACACCAAAATACACTTTTGTACACACAAATATTTTGACATTTTATCAAATTTATTGAGGTGTTGATGATGATGATACACTAAATACTTTTTACGTTGGTATTAAAATGAAAAGTGATGCGTACACCAAAATACACTTTTGTACACACAAATATTTTGACATTTTATCAAATTTATTGAGGTGTTGATGATGATTATACACTAAATACTTTTTTAATCCTACTCGACAAATGTTTTCATGTTTTCTTTCATCTCGGATATCAGAATGCCCTGGTCTACCTTAGTCTGGCTTGACTTCGCTCCTGTGCTTTTGAACTGGTGGATTTGAACTGGTTTCGGAATACTAAATTTTTTAATGCAAATGTATCAGTGAAACAGTGCTCTAATTTACTCTCAAGAGATATTCCACGTTTTTTTTTAAGAAGATGCAACGAGTTCGCTGAGTGAAATGAAGAAAATGCTTAAAGTGTTCGTAAAAACATTGGGAGAGGAAAAGGAGTTCGAATTGTAATAGTGGTGGTGTGGAGACGTTACATAATTCAAACAGATCAGTAGTACTCAAAAAATATTTAAAGCGCGATATATTGTACCGGAAATAAATTACAGCTGGTTTATGAAATGGGATGGATGAATCCGTTACGTACCGTAATTTCATCCTAAGGCTTTATTGTTTTGCATACTACGGTTTGTCTAAAAAGCATTTGATAGAGAAAATTTGTTACGTGGAGAGTTCCTTATAGTTGGTTTTGTCTTAAAAAATGACTTCCGTTGTACTCTATGTTACCGTGAAAAAAAATTCATGTTTTTTTTAAAACCCCTCTACATTTTCTATTTCCTTCTGTTGTTTTTTAAATTTCAGAGAAGAATGCCTACTTGTTACTTACCTCATTTCATTTTCCTCCGAAGAGAAGAAAGAACGCAAATAAATGGTTGGGAGCTGGTTGGTGGTGGGCAGGAAATGTAAATAAACTGCGAGTAAGCTTATTACGATGACACAACAAATCTCTCTGGCACATACATAGCTCAACTCATAATGGAATCTTTTCTTCTCAGATCTGAGGTTTCACTTTCAAAAAAATAGATAAAGATTGCAATTCAGATTATGATTCAGGATTCAGACCGCTTCTCTTAAATTTACTACATCATCGCGGTTGCACGAAGGCAGATCATTCGATTACAGTTACCGATAGTAGATAATTATATCGTCGTAGTCAAATTAGATGGACAATATTCTTCGAGCGATTTAAAATGAGCAGAAATATTATCGACTAATTCCGATTAAAATATGGTGTAAGGGGAGCAGAATTGGGGGCAGGATAACGTCGCGAAAGACTTTTTCGAATTTTTAAATAATTAGTAAAAATTAATCCTTGAATTATATTTAAGGTGCCCAACGCAGTATAAATATTAGTTAATGCGAATAACGTTTTTGCTCAGCTTGAAATTTCAACGATATGACACAGTGGGGATATTTGAGAAACATTTCACAAATCAGAATAGAAGGATCGACCCTAAAATGCGCGTGAAGTTGGTGTTATTTTTTGTGCAAATATGAAAATTGTCCGTTTAAATGCATAAACACCTACAGAACTGCGTTGAAATTCTAAGCTTTCCTGCGACGATCTCAAAAAGTCATAGCCTAGCTCATGAAATAAGTCATTTGAGCTGCAAAAATATCCAAACGTCTTATAGGCATAGCGAATAACATCGGTGATAATGATGGGATGCGACAGCACTGACTATGACTTTGAGTAAAAATATGTATGAATTGGAATGAGAGAATGGGGAATGAGCCGAAACGAAATAGAAATCTTGTGATAAATCACTATCCGTCTTTTTAAATTTCAACGAAATATTCATTCCTTGCCAAGAATTTCATTTTATACTTTGAACTGGGATATTCGAATTTGTTTAGTGTAGTCGAAATACATAGGAATGTAATAAATATAATGATTTTCCTTTCAGGTAAATTGAACTGCGAATTGAGAAAAACGTATTGGAAGGATATTGTGCTGTGGTCTGGTCTTACGAGTCATGTCCACAGTCCGTAGGTCTTCGATTTGCTCCAAATTTTTCATGCAAGCAGCGTTTGGTGAGAAAGTAATTTGTGCAAAGTTTCAGAAGTCACCCCTCCCATTTGCAAATTTTATCGCGATTTAATTATTCGCCAAAAAATAGTGGTGTTTTTTAAATGCAAAAATACACATGAAAACTAATCACACCACAGTCATTTAATCCGTTTTTTATATGTCATGCCAGTCAATAGTGTGACACAAACAATTACTCTAACAAAATTTGGTTTTTCCATGACTAATCATGCCCATCAAGAACAAGAACCATGTGAAAAACCAAAAGTTCGGACAGGTAGGGCATGACCTGTGGCATGATTAGTTTTCATGTGTATTTTTGCATTTAAAAAACACCAATATTTTTTGGCGAATAATAAAATTGCGATAAAAATTGGGAGGGGTGACTTCTGAAACTTTGTACAAATTACTTTCTCACCAAACGCTACTTGAATGAAAAATTTGGAGCAAATCGGAGACCTACGGACTGTGGACATTACTCGTTAGTCGATTTTTATCTTTTTAATAAAGACTTATGCCATAAAAATATGGAAGACATACTAAGCCCGACATATCGGTTATGACTATGACTGTTTGATTGTGATAGTGATTGGGTTTTATGAAGAACTTGTTCCCTTTCCTGCTGGTTTGCTAAGCAGAGCTTAAAGTGCAGATTATTATTATACGTCGTTTTAGAATGATACGTCCCATTCATATAATTCTTCCTTTCTTCCGAAAAATTTCTTTTCTTCCTTGTCCCGAATGAAAGAAATTGCGTTTCATCTCTCCTTATCGGAAATTCATCATGTCAGTTTCTTTATATTTTACTTGACCTTTTTCTCCTCGTTAGTGTAACGTAAACACTATCGTTATATCTCCACGTCTCTTTTCTCATGAACATTCAGTGATGCATCAGAAGCCCACATTTGAGAATACGCAAACCATCGAATCCAATTAGAATACCTCGTAATTATGCCAGGAAAGTAGGTGGGCCAGTGTAAATAAATAGGGACATTCATTTATTTTGAAATCCCCCTCATAAAAATTGCTTTCGCATTTCCTCAAAAGAATTTCTCAAATTTCCGGAATAGTTTGCCAAACAATTAGTTCTGCTTATACTCATGTAATGCAACGTTAAATGTGTCACACAATTACAATGAAAAAGCTTGTTGATGATCATCGCATTTCAAAACTATGTAATCAAGGAGTGTTTTCATCTGATGAGTTGTTGGACTCGGGATCAGATTTTTTAAAGACAAATCAAGTACAGGGTGCCCTCAAAAACCCTCACGCAAATATACCTATGTACTTCGGTGTAAGTAGAAATAAAAAGTATGAACTACAGTCAAAACATGATCTAAAGGCAAAAGATGAAACGCAACATGGAAAAATCGATATGAAGGATCGAGCTCTGCTGTTCAAAAGGAACGAAATACATTTCTAATGGGAGGGAGTGCGTGAACCCGGTCATGCCCCTTAACTGACGTGTGAATTTAGCGGAAGCATTTTACTTAAGCTCCTTTTGCCTTAATAAAGCTACGGAATTTTTACGCAACAAGACGTCCTTAGTGTCCTTATTTTTTTATGCAGGGTGACTTTAATGAATAATAAATAGTGACGATTATTTTTTTATTTTAATCTATATTTATTCAAATTTTATTAAGCATGTATTTTATTAGATTTCCAATTTTAAACATCCAGCAAATCAATTTAAGATGGAGATATATACATCATATAGTTACATTACATCGGCACAAATTAATTAATTAATAACTTTTTCATTGAAATTGCATCAAATATAATTATGATTTGCAGTTTTTAAATCTAAAGTCTTTCTAGGTTCCAACTTTAAGATGAACAAGCTAAGTAAAATGTTGTAAACACATAAGTATTTATAATGGTAGTTCGATATAGCTTACATTAGTTTAATGCTAAAGTACCAAGTACCTTTACTATTCCCGGTTCACCAAGCACCTCTTAATCATTACCATTTCAAGTATTCAATTCAAGAAAAAGTGATTAGAGCTAAGAGAAAACAAAACGGATTTTTATTTATTCGGTTTCGCACTACAATTAAAATTCTGCCTGTGTAGCTATAATTTACGAAAAAAATCGCAATATTCATAGACATATTTTTACTCTTAGTACAGTGATTCATTAAAGTATTATTCAAGTATTTATTTAAATTTTACTCCAAGATGACTAAAAATTTCTTTCAAGATAACACTCGGCATATTTAGTTTACTCATATTTCAAAAATTAAAAATGTAGAATTCTTTTAAATTTTAACAGAAGCACCGATCCTTTCGTGGACTTGATTATATCATTTCGTCGTTTTCAGGTTTATTAGACTTTGTATTGTGTCGGAGCCAATTGAAAGGATTGGGCTCATAAGATTCTATCCAACAAGGAAAACCCTGTTATATGTTGCATTAATATTTTAAAATAATTTCTATTTTACTTTGAATACATATTTTGTATTGGCCGTGTCAAATGCTGAGTTCTAAAGATTATAATTTAGTTTAAAAGTAAATATCCATTAAAATATATTTGTGGTTCCAGATTAATTTGTAAGTACCCTGTAGTTAGCTTAGTTCTCTTCTCCATGGATTCTCCATTTATGTTTCAAGAGGGTCTGGCTAGTGTAAAATGATGCATCGCATTTGTCACATTCGAAACGATCAATTCCATGTCTACGTTTGTGCATGGTTAACCTTGACGAGGGGAAACGATTATAGCATAATGTACAGGAGTATGCTCTTTGACGTTGGCCATTTTTGACAATTGTTCCTGAGCGAAAAATGAAACTTGGCAAAGGAGCATTGCGGGCTGTTCGTCGTCGTTTAGGGATAGGGACACATTCTTCCTCGGAAATTTGTGCGCGTTCCTCGGTTTTCCGTGGGCGTCCGCGCCCCCTGGTTCTCTGGGGAATTATACATAATGAGAATGAGAATATTTATATACACAAATTATTTTGCGATTTCTTTAAATTTGATGTTTTGTTTACCCTTGCAGGGGGTTCATTTTGACCAGTTTCTTCAGTAGAACTTCCGGAATCAGCCAAAGCAGGTTGAGGTAGATACTACCTCCGTATTTGATGTCTCCTGCAGGATTTTTTTAAAAAATAAGGAGTACAATTAAAATGTTACTTTATGAAAAACTAGAATAAACTGTACCGAATAACGGAAGTACCTGATTACTGCATGTGTTTTGGTACACGGACAAGAGTCGCTTTTTAAAATGGGTTGATGGTATTTCGCCCTCACTCGTTATCAGTCCCATTGAGGTGGCCGCATTTTGGGGTGGCGCTGGTTCGCCCTCATTCGATTCGAATTCCATAGAGGAGTCATTCTCCTCGGTTTGTCCAGGCTCTGATTTTACACTGTTATTCAATTCTGTTACGCCTGATTGTTCACCAGAGGTCGATGGGACATTACCGTCATCCCTTTTTTGGGTTTGCTCTTTCTTAATTTTTGGAACAGATACTATGGTTGGAGTTACCACTGCTTCCAGATTTGCTTTCTCCTGAAAGTTATTAACATTTAAAAAAAACGACACACAATTGCTATTGCAAAGCCAGAGAAAATGCTATTAATTTCGACATGGCAACCAATATACCTGTTGGGAAGGTGGATCTGGCGATGTTGAAATTGTCGCTTGCTCAGTAGACTTGTTTACTTCTTCTCCCGCATCCTTCGCAGCCTCCATGTTTTCTATACCATTGGATGAGATTTTACACTGTTATTCAATTCTGTTACGCCTGATTGTTCACCAGAGGTCGATGGGACATTACCGTCATCCCTTTTTTGGGTTTGCTCTTTCTTAATTTCTGGAACAGATACTATGGTTGGAGTTACCACTGCTTCCAGATTTGCTTTCTCCTGAAAGTTGTTAACATTTAAAAAACATGACATACAATTGCTATTGCAAAGCCAGAGAAAATGCTATTAATTTCGACATGGCAAGCAATATACCTGTTGGGATAGAGGATCTGGCGATGTTGAAATTGTCGCTTGCTCAGTAGACTTGTATACTTCTTCTCCCGCATCCTTCGCAGCCTCCATGTTTTCTATACCATTGGATGCCAATTGTTCATCATCGGCATCATTCTCAATGATTTTTTGACTTTCTGGAGTTTTTTGTGAACCAATTTCGACCATTGGATCAACTTGCTGTTTGTCGGACTGGAATGGCGACGTGTTGCCCTCTGACGTCTCCACTTCCATAGAGGAGTCATTTTCCTCGGTTTTGTCATGATCTGGAGAATTTAAGTTGTTATTCAATTCTGCTATCCCGGATTTGCCGGTCGATGGGATACCATTACCACTATCATCACTCCCAAGAATTTGCTCAATGTTGCTTTTGGAATCAGATACTATTGTTGGAGTTGCCATTGTTTCCATATTTGCTGTGCAATGGAGTTTCGAAGTTACAACATGCTCCACTGTTTCAGGTATTGCAGCATCTTTCTGCGGCGTATTTTCTTGTGGGATAGGTTTAGACGACTGCTTTTCTCCACTTTCCCATGGCAAGCTTGCATGTGTACTCAAATGTTTACGTAATTTGAAAAATTGCTGTTTGCAGTCGGTGCAGTGATATAGTATCCCCATACTGCCGTCCTGTTTAACGTACCACGTTTTCAGAATACAATCGGGAATGGGAATGACTGTTTTCTTCTGGGAAGGACATTGATCAGCTTCCATTTCCACAATGGATTCTTTTTGAGTATTCTTTTGAGACTCAAACAGTCCGACAGTTTCTTTCTCGGGTTTAGATTTTCTTTCATGCAATTTGAAGTCATACTCAATGACTAACGGTTTATGGGTGGAGTTTGACTCTGCCAAAACCGACGCTTCAGTAGATGCAGCATCACCATTCCTCTGAGTTTGATAATTCTCTTTTGTCATCTTTATGATCGGCGTAAACTTTTGGATTTTGTAGAAACCTAAAACGCGTAACAAAAGAATAGTTGGGTTGCAATTTAATAAGTGAATGGTACTCAGTTAAAAAACTCAAATAACTTTCTTGGGGAGTTCTAATCAAAAGTATATTTAATTTAGCTACATTGCTGTCAAATTTGAAAATATTCGTGCTGCCTTTTTTTGATGACCGAAAACGGATATACCCAAACTCATGCTTTCGGTATAATCATACTATTCGGCAAAATTGATGCACCCCTGTTGATTATAATAAAGCTGTTGAAACAGCTATGGCCACATAGCTGATGGTGAGACAGGGGTTGCAAAGAGAAAGATGTTCTCAGAATACTGTTTTAATGTCTCTCAAGTTTCCATAGGCTGTCAAAGAAAGCTTTTCTATGCAGCTGGATCCACGAAATCCTCATATGAAAGTTATGACAACATGCATGCATGAAAAAAATCTGAAGAGACTTTTCGAATGAGATATCACAAGCTTTTACATTTAAAAAAGTATTAACAGTCCGCTGCCGTTGACAGTTAATTTTTTGAAGTAAAAGTTTCGCTCAGCTAGTAAAGAAGGTTGAATAAGGTATCACACGCCTTATGTTGCATTGCAATTTTTTCAACGGCCTCTTGTCTTTCATCGTTAAAAAATTTCGAAATTCTAAAGACACAGTTTTAATGGGCTTTCGAATAAGCTATCACAAGCCATATGTTCAACTTGAAAAACATTTCAACCGTTGACCCTGCCGTTAATAGTTAACCTAAAATTCTGAAAATAGGGTTTCTAGTCAGTACGCAATGAAGCCTGAAGCCTTTGTTCCAAATTTGAACTTAATCGGTGACCTCGTTCGAGAGTTTTCGATTGGACAGACGGTTGCATCAATCTCAATGCTTCGCTCAGTTACGTATCGTAATAAGCCGCAAACATAAATATGAAAGCAAGCGTGTAATAATATGTATGGACTTTTGTGGGCGCATTTGCTACCTTGCATAACAAGCTCAACTTTGCATGATAATCATGACATGAATTGTGTGAGATGTGTCCACTTACATTTTGTTAGAACGTCTATCCTCAGGCTCTCAAACCTTTCGTCCTTCTTGCGTTGAAGATTTCCTTCAAACATCTCCTCCCATAGTTGGCGAAGTAATGAATCCAGTCGCAGTTGAAGCTCTGCAAAGCGATCCAATTTCACTTCGCACCTTTTGCATAACGGTAAGGGTTTCAATGTTTTAATCTTTTCAGAAGCTGAGATATACTCAACCAACGCATGCAGTTGTTTCTCCTTAAGGTTCTCTATTTTCTCAGGGCAAATATCATTCAGACAGAAAAAGCACGATTTCATCTTTTTTTTTTNCAAAGCGATCCAATTTCACTTCGCACCTTTTGCATAACGGTAAGGGTTTCAATGTTTTAATCTTTTCAGAAGCTGAGATATACTCAACCAACGCATGCAGTTGTTTCTCCTTAAGGTTCTCTATTTTCTCAGGGCAAATATCATTCAGACAGAAAAAGCACGATCTCATCTTTTTTTTTTGCAAATTGAATTGGCTTTTTTCTAAACACAAATGACAAATATTATGTTCAAAGGTTCCGTTACTTTTTAAGTATGAAATTCTTTATCCGCTGCACCATTTGTTTCACTGTCAGTTATAAACAACCACAATATAACGATTAGAAAGAACAGCACAAAGTCAAATGGAGATTGTTTCCACAATTGTCGATGAGACAGTCATGAAATAATGCTCGTGCACAAAATTCTTTTTCCTAGCTTCTGTTTTGTTATATGAGTGAATTGATTCCTTGCAGCTGATTTCTCTTTTGAAGAAATGTAAAAACTTTTGCTTATTCAATTCAATTGATGATATGAAAAAAGTCTTAAAAAATTTTGATGATTATGACAAAGTTGAAGAGGAGTTTGCTTGATCAAAAACTTTTTGTATCCACTGGTTTACTTCCACAATAAAGCACAAATTTCTTGAGACGTGCAACAGGGAAAGAAAACTTATTGCTACCTTAAGGGAAAGCACTGGAATGCAAGAAAAAGCTGAAGAAAACTGTGCAAGACTAGCTGGCAACAGAAGTAGAAACTCACTGTGATGAAAGTAGGGAAAGGTCTGAGAAAAAATGCCCTTTTGTACCTGTAGCTTGCTGGCTGTTGGTATTGGGAGGAAAAAAAGGAGAAAAGTAGAGACCGAGCATAAAGCGAGATGAGTCGGACGATAACGATGATGTAGAGATTCTTCCACCAACATCCAGCCTCCCTTCACGTTTACTTTATACAATCAACTCTGATTTAAAATAAGAAGCATCCCTATATCAGAGAGGAATGGAGTTTTCACTACACCAAAACTCAAAAGATGCTTTTTGTTTCTTCTACTTCGTCTGTGCTAGCAATAAATAATATTTTACAAGTGCCAAAGAGATTCGACAACCAGCATCCAGCATCCCTTCACGTTTACTTTATACAATCAACTCTGATTTAAAATAAGAAGCATCCCTATATCAGAGAGGAATGGAGTTTTCACTACATAAAAACTCAAAAGATGCTTTTCCCATCGATGCTTTTTGTTTCTTCTACTTTGTCTGTGCTAGCAATAAATAATATTTTACAAGTGCCACATTTTTGAGATGTTGAAGGCTTAAACTTAAACTGTAGTGTGAGTCCCCGACCCTAAGTAAATGAAATGCGAGGGTACAAGCATTGATTTAAACTAAACAACATTGCACACATCCCCCTCCTAGCTCCGCCTTACTTACATCATTGTGGAAATAGTTTGTATTTAAAAAATCTACATGACGTGAAGTATGTTTTCTCTCATAATTTCTGAAGATCATACATGGGAACAATCAGAAATGGAGGGTGGTGACGAGACGTGACGTTCTAAAGCGTGAAAAGAAATTCATTCTTACAATTACGATGATCAAATCAACGCAGTAGGCAATTTCTCGATCAGTATGAAAAATGATTTTTTTTTTTCAATTTATTCATACATATTGTCATGAAAGTAATAAAAAGTTGACAAAAATGTAATTAACGTACCCTCTTTTTCCAGCCAATTTCCGTTTTTTAATAGCATGAAAAATGAAATCATGGGGGAATTGAAAGTTAGGATGTATCTGTGAGGGACTTTTCCAAGAACATAGATCAATAGGAAGCTGTTGCGAAGGGAATGACTCTGCTTGTTTTTTTTCTGATAGCACCAGAACCGATCAGAAGCAAGTGGAAGTACAGAGGAGTGTTTAGAGAAAATAGAAAATGAAAAAATGAGTAAGCTTTTAGGTGAGTTGATCGATTCGTATGTGAAATCACTATATTCTCAGTCACTTCCTCTTTTAATCACATTACAAGCAGTTTATGAAGCAAGCCAGGTTGTAGATCAAAGGAAGAGAAAGCTCGGCATAGAAGTAGTCTGCCTGACTCATCTTCACTCTCTCTCTCCCTTCTTCTTGCTTCTTCTTCCCTTTTCGTTTCTCACATGCGTGGATTTTTTCTTCTGTCAAAGCTACAGGTAAACAAGCAAGTAAATCTGTATCCCACTCTCCATATCACACAGATCTACTATTATCAACATCAAATTGTAAGTTTTCATTTTGACTTTCTTTCTTTCGTCTGTTACCAACTTGTCTTGAAGTCTTGTATTTGCTTTCATATTGATTGACAATCCTGCACGAAGCCTTGCTTCCTTCCAACATAAATGCAGTTTCATTTGCTCTCATCTTTCCAAGTGTCAATAATAATTAAAAAGTATTAAAATATTACTCGATTGAGCCCACTACTTTACAACCCTCACTCTGGATTGTCGACTTAAAAGACTGGCATAATCTAAATTTTTTTCATTTTTTCAAGAAAGTCCGTACCTTCCATTCTGTTCCGCTCTTCGTCCAGGGAGTTCTCCCATCGAGCTGTTTAATTCTGGTGCTTAATTGTAAAAAGAGACTATCGGACTCTGTGTGAAAGTTGTTTAGAGCCAGAGCTGAGGAAGGGGAATCAACCTGACCTGACTTTGTTGAGAAGGATTTCAGAAAGATATCATAATGACCGAGGAAACTGAGTGTATTCCGGAAATCAGGACCTGTCCTAATTATATTGTACGAATGTGTGGAGTAAATATAAACGATCGCGAGAAAATCCTGTATTTCTGCAAAATTTGCCATAAAAGATTCTTCGACATAAGTTTACACAGGAGAAACCATGAGCAACTTGAAACCATGTCAGATAAGACTGAGGTGGACCAGACAAATAAATCATCTTCTGAAAGTCTCAGCCAGCAGAAAGACGTGAAACCCGAATCTGTAAAACAACCTGAAATTGGGGAACCGGAGAGCAGACGATTCAAGTTGCAAAATGACTTTCAAATATGAAATAATCGTAGAAATAGCTGAGAAAGATGATAACGATTATGAAGCATGCAACGAAGCTGACAAAGATGCGAAAAATTTGGATCACATTCCGGAGTCTGGTGACCAATGTTTTATGAAGCAGGCGACAATTTCCTCGGTGCCTGCTGCTAACACAGATGGGGAAGCAGAACAATTGGCATCAATTCTACCTGTTGGTGGGAGTTCCAATGAGTCCGTGAGCCGACCTCAGACTCGAGCAAGGGTAAACATAAACTAATAATAGCTTTGAAATAATGTTCTCACAATTAATTTTTTTCGAAAATTTCCCTGGAAGAGCCGAGAGGAGCGCGAATCTGAAACGGCTAACACGAGGCACGCTCCAGTGACCGAAAGGGAGCGTTTCAATGAAGGAAAGCGCCGCAGATCGCCTACATTACCAGATTTCATTACTCAGAAGGGAAAAATTTCAAAGTTTGGGCAGAATTACAAATTATATAATTGCTCTCTGTGCAAAAAAGATATTATCGCAACAGCTTTAACAATGCACAAACGTTTTCATGGAATCGATCGTCTTAAATGTGACGAATGCGATCGATCGTTCTGCGCCAGGCGTGACCTTGAAAATCATAAACTGAACAAACATATTTTGTTCTGCTGAATGAATACAAATATATAAATTCACTATCGTCCGAATTGCATGGAACAAACAATATCAGGGTATCTTGAAAAAAATAGTAAACTAAAATAAATTAGGTATTAGATAAAATATGTTTGGACAAAGTTGTCATAAGCTGGATTAGACGAGCAGATACATTTATTGGTATTCATCATTTTCATAGGGTAGGCAGGGTTGTATTATTGGGCAAGGTGGGTAAGTACAAATAAGTAACAATCATCACACTGCAAAAGTGGCACAATTATACCCTATGGAAAATCTAACTAACCATTTAGCGCAGCTAAGCATTAAGCTATTATGATAGTTCTAATAATCAATTGAAAACAATCATTCTTGAAATACGTTTGTAAGCATTTAACTATTAAGCTAGTATGATAGTTCAAATTGCCAATTGGAAACAATCAGTCTTGAAATACGTTGGTAAGAATTTAACTATTAGCTATTATGATAGTTCAAATTGTCAATTGGAAACAATCAGTCTTGAAATACGTTTTTGCCAGGTTTAAGTGTATTTAATGAATAAAGTATGTACTTTGTAATATAAAACTGATTACTTTTCTTTGAAATTAGGTAGTTAGGTATTATAATTTGATATTATGTACTAACCGTCATGATTATATTTAAAAGTAGCAAGTAGATGATAACATCCATTCTTGTTAATAAATCATTGAAAATTATTAAAAGGCAGCTTGGTTGGATTTTTTATTTACTACGAGCATCAATACACTGACTGAGATGAGATTCTTAATCACACACTCCAAATAAATCATAGCGACATTGAATTAAATTTCAATTACAAAACGCAACTATATACTAAAAAATACGTAAAGCTTATGTGTTTGTGGAACAGGCGGCATGAGAAGTTGAAAATATGAATTTCACAGTTATGAATTTGCTTCTTTAGAAATTATGGCTGTGATGAAAAAAGGCCGTTAAAAAGGCATCCGCAGTTTTTTCCTATACAATTTTGTGCGTAGAATTCGAATATGTAGTCAGAATTTGAATTTTTATTTTCCGAAATGTGGCAGTTGGCTGATATTCCTCGTGAGAAGGAGCATACAAGGTCGATTGTCCTCAGATTTTCATAATGTCACCGTAAGTGGATAGCCCTTGAACAATTATGTATTTCTGTATAGTTTCGTTTCATTTGCCAAAGCTTCGGCAGTTTGGAGTTATCGTGATCGCAAATTTCATTATATATGTCGCGGGAATTAACACAAGAAAAGGATCCATACGATCTGCACTATTTTACGAAAGTGAAATCTGATGTTTGCATAATTTATGAAAGCCTGGCTAACATCTTGTAATTTCATGGTTGTCATTAGTTATTTTAAGCCATATATGTATGTTCCCTTGAGAAAAAAAATTCAGCGACCTCCTTCACAGTTCTTCAGGAGATATAAGGTCCTTCATTTAAAAAATTTAACGGTGTCCTGCGGTTGGCAGCTAGAAATTTTACGATTTTCAGAGAAAAATGTCCTCAGTTTCCTCCTTCGGCAAGGAATCTTGGCTCCAAGTTTGGGGTGAATCAGCATCCTCTTTCGAGAGTTATCATCTTCATGGAGGGACAGGTAAAATCAATACTCGTTGAGAGAGTTGTTGTACATATTTTCTTTCGTTTTTTTTCTTTTTTCTCTCCTTTTTTTCTTTTTTTTACATAGACAAAGTCAGACATTATGAAAGCAGCAATAATGAGAAGAGCGTTTGTAAGTATGAATATGAATGCAGTACGTTGGAAATTCCCTAAAAAAATCCATTTGGCGTTCAATCAAACGGCGTTCTGAACCCGTTTTACCTAGTGATGCAAAATAAACGCAAAAACTTCACAACAACACAATAATATGTATTTTATTGCAAGCATAAGTATTATATTTTATTATAAGCTGTTACAACTTTAAATCGATTACAGAGCAGTTGAAAATCGGTAGTTAATTAAAAATATACATTGTGATTAAAAATGGTTATATTAATGATCAAATAATGATAACAATATTAAAAGTCAGCTCACTTCAAATCATATAAGTAAATGTGCATACAAATGAATACAAATATAATCTGCATTGATAAACTCTAATCAAGCATCTCCATATATATCAGTAGGTATCATTCATCAACTATGATAATAACTACATGCTTTCAAACATGATTTAAAATAAAACAATAAGATAGCATTTTTGTTTTACCAAAGAGTTATTCCTTCCATCATAATCATTCTTCAGTACCAGTAACCTTCCAACAATTTCCATTCTCAAATACGAAAATAACTCTTTTACAAAAATTTGCAAAAATACAAGAATTGTATAACTTTTCATACATTTTCTCCATTCAGTCGCCTACAGGTCCACTACAGGTACTATTTATTACTACAGTAATGTATTTGTTTTGTTTTAGCAACCGTTTAAAAAAACGGAAAATACATCTTGTCTTACTTGACCAGTCATCATCATCATCAGAGTGTATGCCCATTAAAATGAATATGGCATTTAAAACTGTTTTTTTTACATATTTTGTGAAATATTCATAATTCGATTTACAAGCGGGAATGACGATCAATAGCATCATTTTCTAAAAGAAGCATTTTTTTCCAAATCATATGATATCTTAGTTACGAATACCAAATATTTTCCTGAATTTGGGGGGAATCGGAACCTAGTTTTGAGAATATATTTCTCGTACCAAATGCTGTATGTGCCGTTCCACGCCTGCTATTTTGGCCATCATCTGCAAAGAGAATAAAATTAATTTAATAACGTTTCGTTTAATTTGAACTTTCAAACAATTTGTTTGTATTTTTCGCTTACGGCTCTGTGGAAGAAGCAGAACATCGGATTTTCGTCTTCAGCATTTGCACAGTCACGGTGTCCATTGCAAAGTTTATAATCTACAAAAAACACGAAAATTAAGTAGTTGAATTGTTGAAGAAGAAGTCCTTAATTTAATCTATTCGGAATTTTCAATGAAATCTGAGTAAAACTTACCCTCAATGCAAACAAGATCTTCTTCCGCTGTTAAGCTTGGACAGTAGAATCGTTTCACTCCGTCCGCCGAGGGTCCGGGGCACTCTGCAAATTTTAAATTGAAATGTTTTAATGATGATTTCCTTATTATACAAATAATTTCCTTCCTTAATTCCAAACAAAATTCCACTTTTAAACGAAGAATGTGACAAAACAAAATTCAGCTTTCAGTTTAAAAAAAAAAGTTTGGAATTCTATAAAAACATTCCATATTCAAAGTTTTTTCCAAAAATAAAACACTTTTGCGGGAGATAAGGCTTCTCAAATCTTATGATGACCTGAATTGAAACTCATATAAAGAAATTATTAAACAAACTGAATTACCTTTACCCAGGCTCAATTTCCTGGAAAAATCTTCCAGGTGTCCTGCAAACTTTTTGATCCTGTGCAAATCAGACATGTCCTGGACGCCATAGACTTCCTCCATATTGATTGGTGACATTCCTGTAATCCGACATTTAATTAAAAGTAATTAAAGTAATGATGTCACTCAAGCACGTTTCCTGGGAAAACCGGTTCATTTTAACGGAAAATATTGCTTTCTTATTACATTCATCAAAACTGTATTAGGTATTAGTCACCAAGATTTAGTTCACATTCTTTGACTGATTGAATTTTTAATTGACAAAGATTGAAAGAGGAGAATCCGGGTAAACTCATGGAAATTTTCACTGCATTACACAATACTTAGTAGTTCATTTAGAATTAAGAATTTTTCGCTTTCCAGGTAATGAAAGACTTTTCACTTTTTAAGAACAATTAAGGAAAATCAAAAGCTCGAAAACAATGAATTGTTGATTAAATAGCTTACCTTTGTCTCGGACCAACTCGTTCAAACCGAAGTAATCAAAGTAATCCGGAAATGACCTCTTGATTCTGTTTTCGGCAGTTGAATCCGGAACACTGAGATCGTTCCCAAGAGAGCGCGGTTCAATACCTGCTTTCTCATCTTTGCTCACTTTCTCCAATCCAGTACCAGAACAAGAAGCAAAAAGCACCAGATAGATTAGAAACCAGATTCGGGAAAAAGAGTTGCCTTTATCCATATTGGTTCTCTCTGTTTGCTCCAAAGAACCAGTCTCAAGATGCCCCGAGTAGCAAAAAAATATTTGTAGAGATAATAAAGCCTTCAGAGGAGTATCACACTAAATATGAGTAGTAGATCGGATGACAATCTTTAATCTCCTTTTCTTCCGACTTAAGTGAATTCAAGACTGATTGTGAATGAACTGAGCTCCGAGCACCTTCAATTTAACCTGTCGGGAATGAAATCAAGTGAAAGCTCAACTGCTCTCCGGCCTTTAAATACTCCGAGCTGGTCCCTCAGAAATAGAACCTCCTCAGCCCCTATTTCGATTTCTATTTCCATCGAACATAAAAAAGTGAAAGGCAAAGGAAAGCCTCCTACTCCTGACAATTAGATATTTCGCAAAATCCTATTAAAATGGAGAAAGGTAATGCTTCGTCTTTTTATTTCGTCTTTTGAAGTTTCATGCTGAATGAAAAGGAAACATTGAATTGATGATGTTTCAATTATAATTACCTTCCTTGTTTATTTCCAATGGGGAATGTTAACATTTTCAGTTCCACTTAATGCAATTTGTGTATATTGACTTTCACCCTTTCCTTCATTTATTTTAAAGGAATTAAAGCAATGCTATATCGCATAGGATGAGTTTGAAAAACAATTTGCGCAAAAAGCATTTCGCAATACCCATCGGACATGTCCTAAACTGGCGTCATTTTGTTTAAAAGTCAGGGATAATGCAAAAATCTGGAAAAATGGGCCAAATTTCGTTGGGTAACTGTTTTTGGACCATACGTATAAATATTTTGGTTTCCATTCAGTATTATGCGCTATGGTATGCGTTTCGGTATTTTATCTCCTCCATTCATCTATTGTATATATTAAAGACTTCATGTGCGTATTTAACCATTTTAATTTACTTTTTCCAACGGATTTTTTTTTGTTTCAAAGTGAAGTAGAGAATGACATTTAAAAACAAAATGATCTAAAACTGGAATTCCAAGAGTGGTTTTCCCTGTACCTAACTGAAACTGTATGGCTCGTCATGCGAGCGACTTTCGTCATCATATCCTTCATTATTTTGTCCCCACGTATTCCCCGAAGGTGAGCTTTTTTCAACGTAATCATGATTGCAATAGACTATGACATTTGAAAAAATGAGTCATCGGCTTTTCTAAACCGAGAATGAGTATTTTTTTAAAGCTGCTATTGAATTGAGGTGTATGTATGTGTCTTAGCGGGAAATATAGGGACCTTATAAGCTCGTTCATTTGATTTGACCGATTAACCTAATACTCATTCAACGTTAAACAAATGTTTGAAATGCGAAATAAAAAAATATGTTCGGAAGTCATCAAAAACTGTCACATTTTCTTAATTTTTTTAAAAACCATCTCAATTTTCAGAATTTTATTCTCACTCATCTTTCTTTTTATTAACATCATCGCGCCTGCTTAAGCTTTCGCTGTTCATTTTAGATGATTTTTTTGTTTGCGAGGTTTTCTCACCTCTCCTTTTTGCACACCATTAGATAGCGGAAAGTTACCTGTCCCTCGGAAAGAGTTCCAAGCCATATTCATTATATGTCAAGAGGGATGATAGAGCAGAAGACCGTGAAATACCTTTTCTTTGATCAACTCCGCTGCTTGGATATGGAATCATTCTGCTTTGTTGGTGATCATGAATGAGAGACAGAGAAAAGTATCTTGCTATCAATTAATAATTAATAACGTCGAAATAATCACCTCAAATAGTTCATTTTTTACATTAAGTCAAAGTATATGAGAAGGAATAAGGGAGAAAGGAATCAGAGTTCATGGTACGAACGTTGAGCATCTGTTTGAAAATCTATTTATCTGAATATGGGAGAAAATTAATCCAGTTTATTTAAAGATGAGCCATATTGTTGTATTTTGAAATGAGTAGGAATGTTTTTTATTTACGCAATTTATTTTTTACATTAAGTCGTATAAGTATTTGAGACGGAACAAGGGAGAAGGCAATGTTCAGAGTTCATGGTACGAAAGTAGAGCATCTGTTTGAAAATCTATTTAACTAAATATGTGAGAAAATTCAGTTCATTTGAAGATGAGCCATATTGTTGTATTTCGAAATGAGCAGGAGTGTATTTTATTTACACAAACCATATGGAAGCACTCTTTCGATTATCAAAATAAATTCAGGAAGAAGCGAAAGGTTAATGGGATGTCAATTTAGGGATAAGGGATAACTACAGATAAAACAAATAAGTACATTATCAGATTACCAGATTGGCTCCCTGAGATGTTTTTTTTCGGAAGAGCATTACAAGGGTGTTTTTGCATTTTGCGTAATTCTGTTTGTGTGCCAAAAGAGGTATTCAGATTGAAGTAAGTAATTTTCCTCTTCATCTAATGGGAAACGATAATCACAATAACATTGTTTGATGTTTTTTTATTTCATAATACTTTGTTTTCTTTGTGACAAATTCAAAAGCTGGTCCAGATTAGCGGAGTAAAACAGCTTTTTAAAATCTTAAATATAATGAACACATATTGTTGTATTTCGAAATGAGCAGGAGTGTATTTTATTTACACAAACCATATGGAAGCACTCTTTCGATTATCAAAATAAATTCAGGAAGAAGCGAAAGGTTAATGGGATGCCAATTTAGGGATAAGGGATAACTAAAACAAATAAGTACATTATAAGATTACCAGATTGGCTCCCTGAGATGATTTATTTCGGAAGAGCATTACAAGGATGTTTTGCATTTTGCGTAATTCTGTTTGTGTGCCAAAAGAGGTATTCAGATTGAAGTAAGTAATTTTCCTCTTCTTCTAATGGGAAACGATAATCACAATAACATTGTTTGATGTGTTTTTATTTCATAATACTTTGTTTTCTTTGTGACAAATTCAAAAGCTGGTCCAGATTAGCGGAGTAAAACAGCTTTTTAAAATTTTAAATATAATGAACTGGAACTGCGCGGCATATGTTGTGTTTTACGCAAGCGTAAGAATGATGCTTATACCTTTGACATATGATGTTATTTGTGAGGGAAGAATGTTTTACTTTAAAAAAAGATTTCTCCTTAATGGAATGTTATTACGATGTTTTTAGCATTTCCGCGATATAATGTTCCAAGACGGAGGGATCAAAGCATTATTTTCATGGCCCGATTGGCAAACAAACTTTTTACAAAACAATTTTGCTTGCCCCTTCAAATTCGAGATAATTGGACAGAAAAAAACTTTTCTTAAGATGAATAGTTGATTTTGTTGAATAGAAGAGAAGCAAGTAGGTACTCCCTTACTCATCACATGAAAAACAGACTTAATATTTTTGTACCCCGTCTGTCAATGGTGTCCGTTTAAGTTTTCAGGCAAGGAAAATATTTGCATACTTTCATCCATTAACTTGTCGTTGTCCTCAACTAATCTGAATTTAATCAACAAACAATTCTGTGATTGCGATGTATGCGATGAGATGCTATGGCCCATAGGGATACAATATTGTTTGTCTAAAAATATTTTCTCGGCATCTACGTATGTTTTGAAGGAAAGTTTTCCTTATGCTGATTTTTGCATTTCGTCAGGTTTTGTATTTTTTAGGCTTCCTTAAGTGAATTTATGCAGTAATATCGTGAGCTTATAGTCCTCTCCCATTTTCTTTTGTAGGATTAAGCTATCACGATGAGGGGAGGCTAAATATAAAACTACCCCTCATGAACATTTCGGATGAGCTCGGTTCGGTTGTAAAAAGTTGCAATGGCTGACAAACAAAGCATATGTGCTCACAATGATAAATATCTAAATCCTCATTCTGTGGTGACTTCAAGAGAGAAGATTTGATTTGATCTGGAATGTCATAAAATTGTGGGATGTTTTCTTTCACCGTGATGAGATCGGGATCGTCATTGCAAATGTATGTATAAGTAAAGCTTGGGGAATTTGGTCATACAAACTTTTACCTTTCTTAATAAAAACAAATGTCACGAAGGATTTGGGTACTTTTGTAGGTACTATGAAACGCGTCAAGTACCAGCTAAATTCGTTAAGGAGTTCATTCAAAACGATCCGGCCAAAAGTGGGTACTCGATACTAGCAATATCTTTCTATCTGAACGATACATTTATGTGCACCATAGTATCAAACGAGATGAAAATTGAGATCCCACAAAGAAGAACCAACATACAATGAATGTATGTTGGAAAGACAAAGTGATTTTTTCGTCGTTTGACCTCAGTTCAGCTCAATTTTTCTTCGATAACCTTTGAGAAAAATTAAGAATAAATTATATCATCGCGACTAACTGAGCTTGTTTGTGAAACGAAATCCTTAACGTAACTTAACCTACATATTCCTTCATATTATCATTTACGTAATATGTGGTGCTTGTACAGTTGCAAATTTTCATTACATTGCCCTTTTAAATCTGTCATGTCTTGAGAAAAATAAGTCGTATGAACTCAGAAACTCATGATTTGGTAAAAGAATGAATTGCATTATACTGTTGAGACATCTATTGTAAATTTTCATTACATTGCCCTTTTAAATCTGTCATGTCTTGAGAAAAATAAGTCGTATGAACTCAGAAACTCATGATTTGGTAAAAGAATGAATTGCATTATACTGTTGAGACATCTTGTAGCCACTTCAGTCTTTTCATTGTTCTATAACTCTAGAAAGATTGTCTTAATTTTTGTCATCATTTTTGTAGTCAGTCTCTTTCACGAGGTTTGTAAGATGATCGCGGAGGGCCTTTAACAAAATTAAATCCGATTAATTTGGTTTTAGAAATATTGTTATGTCGTTCTTATTCTTTGTGTAAGCGCTTATATCATAAGTCAGAAGTAAGGTTGCGATATACGATGATGGCTGAGAAAGACGAACAGGGGTAACTTGTTCTTCTTGCTACTTCATAGCAGGTGACTTGAATATACATCGACTTATGACTCAGATCCGCAAATTGTCATTGTATCATGAGCCAATAACGCATCAAAAATAGTACACATGTGTAATCAATAAATAGGCCCTTCTGCTTTTTTCTCAACTGAAATTGTTGCAGTGAATTTTTTTTCGAAAATCAGAGCTAAACATAGGAAAAAAAGTTTGATAAAATTGCATGTTTCAATGGTGTGGGACAGGGTCATCCAGTCTAAAGAGTAAATCTGATATTACTGCAATGCATTTTACTGTGCAGTGTGCTTAACAAAATGAAAATAGTTTTTTATATATTTTTTGTAGCAAAAGCCAGCCAGCCCACTGCCCATTTTTTTAGCTCCACAGCGCACCCATCAATCCTTTTTCCTTTTCTAAGTGTGAGGAGATAATTCAGTGTGCATAACGGTATATCATGAAGGAAGAGACAATCTGAGGAGAAATATGAACGATTTGTTGGAATTTCTAATTGTTCTCACGAGAAAAACATCTTTTCACTCATAATTTCTTCAGTACGAGAGTTTAAACGATGTCTGTCTGCACTATGATTAAGGCTATACCTGAACAAAAATACGTTGGTCATTATTGCGAAGCTGAAGTAATTTACCTAAGGTATTTTTATAGTCAGACGACACTTATTTATTCGCATTTCCATACGATTTATCGACAGACTAAGTTAAAGGCAGGAGGTAAACAAGCCATAATAACATAAAAGTCTTTTGTAAATGTTGTTGTTAACGAGGAAAGTTATTGAAGCATGAAGATGAAAATCAGTTTAGAAAACCTGGCTCATAATTTGTACGAGGAATATATATACCTAAAAAATAAAATGTCACTTCAGGTGTGCTCGCAAGAATACAAATCTTTTGCACATAAAGTTCCCAAGCCTAAAAGGGACGGGATTTATTCTTTGAATCCACACAAAAAAACGACTAACGAGTTTGAGCCAGAATGGCGAATAAGATTTCATTGTATGATATCGTTGAAGAGTTTTTTCCTGAACACAAAAGTCTGGAAACTTTTTTTTCATTTTCCCACTTACTTAACGTAATTATAAATAGTTACTGGAAAACAAGTTTCAAGAATTCGGGTTCGATAGCCAGAAAAAAATCTATTGTCCGCAAGGTACAAAGTACAAAACGATAACAGGAGGTAGTCAACAACGTACCACATCTGGTGACTGCTTTCAATGAAATCATACAAAAAAATCAAATTAAAACTCAATACCCCTTGCGACTCATTATAACACGGATAATATATACAGTAGCTGACAAAAATTGTATTGCTTGATATTTTAATCTAAAAAGTTCAATGTTAATGCAATTTTATTTCGTTTGCGATGTAGCTCGCAGATCATTTTTTAATCATATTTACAATACACTACCTTAACGGAATTTGGCAGTTATAAAATTAGTATATGATGTTATTGATGTTGATAACGAGATAATTTCTACCAACTGCTCCCACTCAACCAGACATTCTGCCTGGATTTCATCATCATCAATTTCCGTAAAGCATCTTCTCACCTCGCCAATATGAAAAGATTTCATTTCATTATATTAGTTTATGAGAAAGAAAGGCGGAATAACAGAAGCCATATACGACTACATCAAAGGGAACACAAAACTGGGTAACTTCGTGATCACACTCAATTCAATCACCCCATTTTCATCTCTAAGAATAAACATGGTGAAAGAGGAAATTAGCTATTTCTATAAAGGAATGTGAATGCCAGTCCAGCAGGTTGGAAAGAATGACGAACATTGCCATGCGAATTACTTTTCACAGTGATGAGAACATTTTTTCCCTTTCTATCTTTTCTCAGATATTACGCCCCCGGTGAATGATTGACTATATGAACCTGTTGTGTTGTGTATAATGAATAAAGCCCATCACAAGGGAAAAGANACTTTTCACAGTGATGAGAACATTTTTTCCCTTTCTATCTTTTCTCAAATATTACGCCCCCGGTGAATGATTGACTATATGAACCTGTTGTGTTGTGTATAATGAATAAAGCCCATCACAAGGGAAAAGACGAGAATTTCGGGTTGTTTTAATAGACACTGCCTCCCCCTCATTTTTGCGATTGCAAAGAAATGTTAATTGAAATGAATTAATACAATGAAAAATCCATAATGCGTAGGTGGCTTGACTCGTGGTGTTAGTTTTTATATACTCGTTGAACAAGGGATGAAAATTGTTTGAAATGTTGACCAGTTTGAAATGAAATAGAAAACAGAAATATTGTGTGAAACCTAAATAAAAGAAGCTTGATTTTGAATTTATTCTCAGCCATTTTAATTTCCAGAAAATGATGACAAGAACAAATCTGGTTTGGTTTGGTTGTTTTCTATTGCTGGAAATATGGCTTAGATTGTATTTTGTAATTTTCAAGGATTTTCTGTTAATTTGGGATACCAGGTACGCACGTTCTACGATGACCTCATTCGCTTTTTTATTTTTTTCTTTGTATTGGTAAGTGGAAAAAGGTCCCAATATTAAGATAGGGCTTCTTCCTTCTTGGAAGACAAGAAAGTCCTTGTACTCATTTTTCGTGTTGGCGATTCTACGAATCCAGCTTCCAGTCATCCAACAAGGGTGTTATGTTCCGAGAAGGACGTAATGAGCAAACTCTTTTTCATTCCGGTTCATTCCAGTCTGATTGAAATGTTTTTTTCTTTTCGGCACGGCAGAACGGTATTATTATTTTTCTTTTTTAATAAAATCATTTTTCCAGCATTTATTCTTGGACACCATGATGAGACGGAGTTGGGTTATTGAGTATGATTACCTAGGAATGGATTCTGTTTTTCATCTTTAACATTTCGTTCTCTCATGCACCAAAATAAAGTAATGCATGGCCATACATGAGAGAAATACTTTATGGAACTCACCTTGTCTATTTATGTAAGAGCATTTAGTAAGCCATAATTTCATGTTCGGCTTCGCTTGCTTTGGAACAGTACTCTGTATTAATAAACGAGACCAAGAGCAAAGTACATTATTTATTCCATATTGCAGGAGAGAGGGATGAAAACCTGAATTTGAAAAGGGAACTGCAAATTTTGGTAATGTTTGGTATGCCACATGGTCTCAAAAATATTATTCCAGTTTGATATCGTTTCGTTCATAGTTTGACATTTTGAAGTTGCCAATTAGAATTCTACCGTTTGGTAGCACTAGTGGTTAAAAACTCAAATGTACATTTAGGCAGTTATCAATTTTAGATTCGTAATCAGAGAGTAAAATGGTCAGAGTATGTTTCATTACCGTCCGTAGCTTTTGGACGCAACCCCCGTTAACTATTGGCATTTGAACAAAGGTCTGAGCAACTTATTTTTTCTCGTCAGTTTTATTTTATAATCACAAAATGCTCTACCAGAGCTGGTGACTGATGATAACCCTGGACTAGCGATAAAAAATGTCAAACTCAAGCTTGTCCAACGAAAGAATGCGCTCAGTTGTTGTTACCGAAACTATAAAATGAACTAATAATACAAACAACTTATTCAGAAGAAAGCATTCTCATCTTTCCCCATGTATTTTTTGCTGTGGTAGTTACTGTAACAATGGAAACCTAAAGCCAAAATAGGATGAGATACTTGAGATGGTCATTATAGGTTGAAAATGCTCATACATTTCCTTCGTCATCACTTTCCGTAAATCTGACAAAGCTTGAGAGAAGAATGTGAAAAAAAAACAGGAAAATCATGCAGATCGATTTTTGTCCCTCCCTAGTAAGGCTTATTAGAGAATAGTGCATTAAAAATTTCGTTTGTACGAAATCCACAATGATTGTCAAGCAATTAAACTTTGTTGTTTTTTACACGAAACGACAACTCAAGAATGGCTAAGCCGATTTCAAAAAAAATGTTTGAAATTTACCCTGGAGTCGATGGAAGTAAATTATTTTCTGGAAGGCTCAATGATCTGCTTGGAATCTTCATATGGCCCGATAATGATTTAAAATAATGATTGTATCAACTCAATCCTTGACTTCAAGTTCCCTTAAGCTTTTCCATCTTTTCTTCGAGGGTTTCCAAATCATCGTAATAATGATATTGTCCTTAATAGCCACGTGCCACTCTCCTTTTTTCTCCTTCCTCAAAACCGCTAATGATTCCTGATTTTGTTTTTATTGTTGTTTTTGCCTTGAGTTAAGGATAATGCAATGTTCAAGGCTCTAGAGCTGGATTAATTTTAACTCTGGAAAATAAAACTTTTTCACTTGATTCTACTTAGATTGTCGGAAAGTAGTCAATGTAACGAACAATTTTCGACGTTAATCTGTTGACGTTGTTGTAAAACAACATCTCGAAGCTCACTACTGTCAAACATATTCCTCCAACTCAAACTCAAAAAAGTAAAACACGTAAGAGCATAAGCCGGTATAAGTTTTACTTTTAACTTTTTCTTGATTGAGCGGGACCCAAAAGTAAAAGCGTAATTTAAGTAAAGCAGTATTTTGGTCTCCCATCCATCACATCACCAGTGCAATCAAAACATAATTCAGATTTACATCAGTTGTCATGGTGTTCATTTGTCGATCAGTTTACGTTTACTCCTTTACCTGCTTTACTCGATAATACCACTCCCGGGGCAAGTAAAGCTTTTACTTGCAAGTAAAGACTTTTTACCTGCAAAAACTTTACGTCCTTACGTGCTGGCAAGTAAGGAAGTAAAACTGCTTTACGCCCTTACGTTCTTTACTGGATAATCCCCCTTACGTTTTGAGTTTGAGTTGGAGGATTGAAATGAAAATTGTATAAAATCTTGGGAAAGTCAATTTTTTAAACATGACATCATATTATAAACTTTGCATCTGGACTTGAGCACACCACGGATACAAAAATTTGTCACCATTAAAAAACGCTTAATCGTAGATCATACTAGCATCTTTAAGTCTTTAATGATAAGTAACAATTCTCAAGCTGTAACAATCGAGTAAATGTTTGGAACAAGAACTCCTACTCAACGCAGGTGCATATTGTTAACCAAGAGTTTCGCCATCAAGACTGAAGCGAAGTCTGAAAAAGGTGACGAGACTACTAAGAGCATCAACCGAAACCGGAGATAGTTGAAATCGCCACCGGTCTTTGCCCACTGACTTTTTGTAAAATCTGATTCGACCATTACTTTAAAAAGGAAAGTGTAATGCGCAGTTTGCAGGTTTTTAGCTACCACCGCCTTGGAATTCGGATTATGACGCCCTTTTATGCTGAAGCTTAGACGGGGGATGCGGTATCGCAGCCAAACCGCCTTCGGGGTTAGCATATTGAAAACAATCCTGAGATTTACACCAGATAATTCTGGACAGCTTTTAATGGCTACCCCGCGTCCACGTGGCTTAATTGCTTCCTCCAGGAAACTCTTATTCTTAAAATTGAAAGGTAAAGAGTTCATGCTGAAATTAAGTAGTGAACTTGCGTCAGATATATATTTTTTAACTTGAGTTCTTCGATTTTCCAATGAACACTTTCCTAATTGCCGTATTTTCTATATAAATCCTAAGATGTTTGGAAAAATTCTTAGGGTTTTTTGAACCATTTAAAATTCAAAAAAAAATTCTCAATACAGTTTTTCTTTTACAATTTATATCGAGAACCAAAAAACTCAAACTAAAAAAATGTGTGACGCAAGTTCACTACTTAATTTTAGCCTGAACTCTTTACATTTCAATTTTAAGAATAGGCCCTTCTTTGATAGTACATAATTGAGGAAGCAATTAAGGCACGTGGAAGCGGGGTAGCCATTAAAAATTGTATAGAATTGTCCGTGCAAATCTCAGGTTTGTCTTCATTAAGCTAACCACGAAGGCGGTTTGGCTGTGATACTGGCATCCTCCGCCTCTGCGTTTTAAACTTTCCAGTTTAAAGCAATGGTCAATTCAGATTCTGCGAAATGCAAAAAGTCCGTGGGCTGGTGGCGATTTCAGCCTTTTCCGATTTCACTAGATGTTCTTACCGGTCTCTTTACCTTTGGCAGACTTCTCGTCACTATTTAGGGCGGAACTCTCCGATAAGAATATGTACACGCGCTGCGGAGGAGTTTATTTAAACCAGACTCGTCCCGACTACTGTAACAATAACAAATTTTATTTTATAAATTGTTCTGCCCACTAAAATTCATATTGAATTACGGTCATCTTTCTTCTTTATTTCTTATTGAAATCGGAAACCAAAGCAAAAGACAAAGATCCATTTCTTTTTCTTCTTTAAATTTAGAAAGAACTCATTACGAAATACACGCGCCGCGGAGGAGTTAAGGCAAACTACGCCATACCACGCAGATTTATATCAAATATCATAAATTGTCCCTCGGACAAAAACATGGCATTTCAAACAAAGCCATCGTGAGAAAGTTTTTAAGGCTATATTGCATGACTCGGGCTGTACTTCAATCTGAAATTTAGAATTATAAATTAATTGCATTATGTTTGAAAGAGAGGATTGGTTGATTAAATGTTGAATGAGCTAAAAATATTCAATGTTAAAATAAATAATCTCATCATTTCCGTAATCGTAAAAAGCGTAATTTATTGCACCTTAGTCTTGAGGTGAACGATTCTTGAGCTCAATTTGAACTATTTATAAAAGTGGTGCTTATATGAATGCAATAGAATAATATAATGAATAATTGGAGGGGGAAATCATTAAAGTAATATCAACAAAGTGAAACAAATAAGCACTTTGGGGGCGATCTAAGAACAAAGAAAAATGTTTTTCAGTGCTTATGGAGTCCATAGAATATTAAATACGAAGAGTTTTAGCTCAGGTGAAAGTTTGTAATAAAAAATCAGAGTCTGGGAACACCTTTTGGAAAAACATGGTGAAAAGTCGCATCAAAGCGCTCCTTTTTTCGGTTCTATGATCAGTGCATTCTGATTTTCTGATCTGACTTGGCACTTTGACAATTTGGATCTTAAGCATTCGTCGAATTCGGTCTGTGGACAACTGATTATAAACATCCCAAGGACACGAATTTCACATCGCTTTAGTAGAAACGTGTCTTTTAAAACTTTTAGTTTGCTTTGTTAATTAAATATTTTTTTCTGCTTTTTTTGTTGAAATAAAATTCATGCATTTTGTTTTTTGTCAATCGCACAAAAGTGAAAAGTTTTATCAGGTATTCTACAAAATACCTAAATAATATTTATTTTCCTTATAGTGTACACATAATTACACAAAGTAATCAGGTCACAGTATTTACAAACTTCGAAGTTGTTTCCCTTCCTGATATATTTTCAAATTTTTGTGTTTAGGTATACGTATATTGCTTATAATAATGACGGAGAAGTTGATTATAAATATAAATTATTACAAAAGTGATAAAAAATGAAAATCAGTTTAAAATTATATTGAATGGATCATTGCAATGCAGCTTTCTGAAAGGTTAAATATGTATTTATATTGAAATACGTATGAACCTCTAGCTCTTTTTTGCCACACAAATATGGAGTCGCTAATTCGCTTTACAACGCTACGTCCAAGATGATTTAAATGAAAACTAGTACTCGCAGACGTTGTCTCCATTGTTATATACATTTAATAATTAAAATGCTTGTTAACAATGGAGACAACGTCTGAGTACTAGCTTTCATTTAAATGATCTTGGCTACGTCATTAATGAAAACCTTGGGAACGCTCTGCAAATTGCTGCCGTTGTAAAGGCAGAGATTTGTAAAGAGTTTTATGAGCTTATGTCATCAACGGAAATGCATGATGAATATGAAGTCTCTCTTGAAACCCATGGAATTCGGAAGGACTGAGGAATAAAAATGTTTTAAATGCATTAGAAAACAAAAACCATAAAACTTGCTGAAAAAAGCTCGGCTGCCTTTCTATTTTTTTATTATTTAAATACAAAAAAAAGACCAGGGAGTAATTGGTAGCTGACGGTTAATTGGAGTGAGCCATCTTTTTTCCCACATATTATTATTCGTTGTCGTTCCATACAACAAGCTCCACCTGCGACTACTTATTATAGTATCTGGATTCCTGGTAGGAATATTCCAAAAACAAAATGTTCTATTTCAAATTGAGTAAACGAAGCGGAAGTAAATGGAAGTCAGAAACCTTGTTTAAAAATTAGTCTGAAATAATCAACATACTTTCTTTGATCTAAACATAAAAAGTCAACATGACAATATAGGTACCTTTATTATTACAAAATCGTCCATTCGCTCGGTAAATGTCAAGTCGGTCCTTTCACCTGATTTAAATATAAAAACCTTATTTATAGATTGTGAACGTCATTTTCCCTCGTTAAAAGGTTTACATAATATATATTTGTAATTTGTAATAAATGAAACGAAGCGTTTTTTATCTTTTGCATACACCTAAATGCGCGTATAATTAACTTGAAGAGAAGGACAGTTGATTACAAAGAAAATGGAAGACAACCCACGAGGAATGTGCACGGTTGGTTTCTCTCAGATTTTCAAACTGACATTGCCATTTGATAGAGCATCAAAAATAGTGCCTATGGTGTGAAAATTAGCCCAACATGAGCCCTTTTAATGGTTATTTCACACCATAGGCACTATTTTTGATGCTCTATCAAATGGCAATGTCAGTTTGAAAATCTGAGAGAAACCAACCGTGCACATTCCTCGTCAGTTTTTTGGGTAAGCAGTAAAATAATGCCGCCGATCGAGTTTTTTATATGTAGCTGCAAATACATAAGAACAGACTAAAATCAACAAAGTATTGATTAATTAATTCCTGTTAAAGTATTTCGAGTTAAGCAACCGTCTTTCGTGCAAAAATGCTTTTCAACATTTTAACTGCAAACGCAATGCAAATGCTTACATTTCGCTAAAATTTTGTCATTAAATGATCTAGATCATTTCATTCTTACTTAGGGTTTGGTTGTGTACCGATAGCATGATTCTGATGTGTGCCCGGAATTTTTTCTTCTCTAGATTCGGCTCCTGTTTTATTCGTTAAGGCTAAAATGATGATAATGAGTCAGTAATGACAAGTTTATTAGACAATTTTATATTTTAAAAATTTTACGGTAATTTTTACGGTATTTTAAAAATTGACTATTTAATTAAATTAATAACGCATTCTCAGTATAAAATGACCAAGAAAAATATAAAGTTTCGTGATGTTGCAATTAATTTCACTTGTGATTTTTTAAAAAGGCTTGGCTGTACACCCATTTTACGTTTCCAATGTCCATTGGAATTCTGCAATTGAGTAGATTCAGGGATCTTTCGCCCTTCCAAAGTATAGGAATGAGAGCATTCAATATGTAACCGTTCATTTTATGCGTACTTCACAAACTTTTGCTATTTTGTACGTTTGGAAATAATTTAAGGTAATAAAGTAAGAGGATTTAGAATTTCAAACATGTCATCCAGTAAGTCATAAATAATAAAAAGAAGATCATAGACAATTATTTTTTATAACGGAAGTATCACATAACACTATCAATTGTATTTTCGACCAAATTTGCACTTCTGAATCATTATAATTTGAGGTTTTTTAGTCATCTCAAGTATAATCTTTGCATGTTTGCAACTCACGTTTTTTCTACAGCTCCATTAAAAAAGTGAAGTATATTTTTGTCTTTCGGGGAGCCCCGTCAATCCAGGAGTATAAAAAGGCAAGGAAGAAGCTGCACTTCCATCAGATTCATACCAAGCTACGCATTCACTTACAGAGTTCACAATTATTACAAACGGGGGAAAGCTTTCACTTAAGCCATAGATCTGTTGTACTCTTCTGGTGTCAACTCAACATAAAATATTTCCGTTCTCTTTGGGGCGTCCTGATACATTGCTTTGCATTCTGTCTTTTTGGGGCAAAAGTAGACATCGGCTATGGCTAAATTAAGCATTCTTTTCGGAAGTTGCATCCTCTTCCTTGTTCTCGTCACCTCTTCATCTGGCGCTGTGCTGATGAATGTGGGGGAGAATGAGAAGAAAGAAAACCGCACCGATTTCTTGCGAGATGGAGAGCAACTCGCAGAATTTGATAAGGAAGAAAAGATTCCCTGAACATTTCGAGATTCCCATGTCGGAGATCAAAAAGTTTGGCCGAAGTGAAGGTAAGTAAATTAATTAATAATTAGTCGTTTCGGATCTTTAGATACCTGCTCATTGGAATCAAAATTGAGCCTCATTTCAATGTGGAGAGATAGAAAATAAAAAAATATTTTTTTGAACACTCTAATAATCTCGTCTTGTTTTGGTGTTTAATTGATAGAAGCGGAGAAAGATATGAACCCGAAACCAGACATTCCATCACTCTCGCCACCTTTGAAGATGGAGGATAACAATGCACATGCCCAGGACTTGCCCGGTTTGTACTCCACAATCAACAAATACCCGGAACATTTGGGGCATGTTGATATCATAGCAGTGGGTTCGAGTAGGTGGTAAGTGTGCACTTTGAAATAATATTATCTTATTCTGGATTCACAAAGTAGTAAAGATGTTGAGAGTTGAAATCCCCTAAATATCGCTATGCAAAATTTTCATCATTCTCAAATTTTCTGCATGTTTGCATCTGCTTGCCGTTTGCCTTTTAATAAGTAATGGGGTGAATTGAGAATCATATCGCAGATTCAATGTGACATTATTCCATAAAGAAGTTAATTTTGATCATTTTGAATTATAACGGATTGTAGATGCTCCAAAGAAACCTGTGGAACCGGAGAACATCCAAAATTCAACGGAGATAAAACGGAACAAAAGATTTGCAGATCATATCTTCTCTTTGAACTTCAAGCAGAATCCAGCGGGACGTGGAGTTGGTGGTAAGCAATTGAAATCGAAATTTACACATTAAAAAAATTATTATCTAAATTTCTCGAAAACAGGAATTTTCTAAAAATTTTATTTATTGAGATTTTTCTTTTTATTCCTCACAGCTGAAAACCGAATTTAAACGGGGAGAGCGAAGAATCTGCACTTCGAAAAATCTTACATTTACAGCAGTTTCACGGAACCGTAGATTCGAAGAGCAGGAAAAAATAGTAGTTGAAAAAACTAAATTAAAAATGTTAGTCATTCATTTAGAAAAGAAAAGTTTGGGCGATGGTTGACCTTCACCATCTCAATAGAATTTAACAAAATATGTAGCATTGTTCAAGAAGAAACATTAGAGGTTCCAAAATTATTGGAGTAAATGTGTAATGAGTCTGATTGAGTAAAAATTACAAATTAGTTTTCTTTCTATTGTAATTTATTTATTTCCACAAAATTATTATTTCATGTTAGAATTTGATAGATATAAGTCCACTTCCTTTAAAAACATGAAAATGTCATATTTAATAATTCAAAAATATATTTGCACTGTAGAGTTAATTGCACCAGTTTTAATTATTATATGCACGTACCTGATCAAATTATTACATACATATCGGCAAGATCTCAAAAGTTATTTCCACAATTAAAATTCGTTTTGTTAAAAAATGAATGATGATGAAATTAAAGTGATGATGAAGAATGAATATGATGATGAAAGTAATGCATAAGCATGAATAAATAAACTTTTGCTGCATAATTGGGAGATGGAATTCGTTGATTTATTTTTCGCAAATCTTCAGTAAGCATACTTTTCATTACATCCAAAGTCTTATTTATGCATTCATACTTTAAATTGACCTGAGCTCCGATTTTTTTTCTTGCCTCAGTATATTAATACGAATTCACCCAGAATTACATTACTCACCCTTCTCGCAATTTTTCTTGCATTCTCCTATGGGATGTGGAGGCGTGAAATCTCTGATCATTTATTTATCCACGTATTGTTGTCTCTTTCCCAATGCAAGATTCAATGTTGTTGATTGATGGAATTAATAATAACTCACTTTCAATTGAATTAAATAGTAATTAAAATGGAAGGAA
>JAHZMX010002965.1:0-12139 GCA_027743895.1 Seira musarum
AAAGAAGAAGGGATGAAGGGAGAATGAGAAAAATGATTTTTTTCTTCTTTTCTCAAAACACGTTCAAGTCCGCGTAAATTAGACCGTTTTCTTTAACGAGACGTATTAATAAAGACGTTTGTGATGATGAGGAAACGTGTTTTTATTAAGTTGTTTTAAGTTTTTCTCTCTGGACATGATAGAAAATCATTCGTTCCTTCTTTATATATAAAAAAAAGTCAAACAACAAACGAGCCGACATTTTACTATTAATGTTTTGGTGGTGCGCTTATATGTGATTTTGTATATACGTGAGTGTTGTTGTTACACATTACACACTCGTTTCTTCTTCATCCTCTCTTTCCTTGCGTGTTTCTCTCTCTCTCTCTCTGGATATTATAATATGTGTAAGTAATCATCGTTTTTATTGCTACAATAGGGGTGGGGGTGTATTTCCTATTTATTCACATTCAAATGTACTTTTTTAAAAAAGGATCAATATCATTCAAACAGCTTGTTTATATATTTAAATCTCCATGGGCATAAATTTTTATAAAAATTCTATAACTCATGCATACTTCCAAATTTCTTGAACATTCCGTTCCAACATTAATAAGTAGCAAATTTCTTTGAAAAACTCTTCAAAAAATTGAGCCAAAATGACGCATAACAAATTGTCAATCCTACTTAAGCATTCTTTTAATGGCTTCTTTATAATGTCGGACTTAAACCGGGTGGTCTACAGATCCCCGAAAAAAATACAGAAAACACCAAATTTAAAATTCAGATGGATACCCATATAAGTACATCAAAATCCGTAACTGTTGCCACATGGACAAAAAAATTGTGGAACCTTCCTCTCACTCCAATACCTTTTGTTTGTCAAAAATTTAAATTTCCCTATAGCAACCAAAAAAGTTAACTTACTACAAAATGGGAACAGATTTTAAATAGAACAATCGACTCAATTCAGAAATGAAATTTATCTATGAATCTTTGCGCACCTTTAAAAATACAAAAATATAAAGTATAAAAAAAATCCCCATTTATTTTCTTCCATCAGACACACACACACTACCCAACACATTATTTGTAGGGCTCGACACCCGAAAAAACGCGAAACAAAATCTAAGAAAAAAAAAACGAAGTCAAGAAAGAGTTCTCTCCGTGTTATTTTCCATTAATAATAATATTATTTCTTCACCCTTCTCTCCATTCTCTCCCTCTCTCCATCTTCATTCTCGGTTGTCAAAAGAGGTGTGTATTAATTCGTTTCTTCTTCACTCGCGTTCCTTCTCCGCGTCGAACAACAACAACAAACCAACACCTACTGACTTGAACAATGCACTGACAACCTCTGACGGATAAATAGAGAGAGAAACGAAAAAAGATTGATAATCACGTTACACTTTAAAAAGTTTCTTTGACTTTAAAACTCTCCTCTAAAAAACTTTTAAATATATCTAAACCGTGGAGAAACCGATTTTGGAAGGAAACAATCGAGTTTACGCAATTATTTATTTAAGAATAAAAACAATTTTTACTTATTTTTTAAGTTAAAAAATAAAACTTGTGTAAAAAATATACATTTATGTTGTCCATGATTCTCCAGTTCCTCTAAAAAAATAATATCCAAGAAGAGTATATGTATTTCCCCTCTAGGTCTCTCTCGTAAGAGCATTCAAAAGTATGTTGATGTTGATGATGATGATGAACCCGCAGAGAAACAAACGCAGCACTGACAACCTCTGACGGATAAATAGAGAGAGAAACGAAAAAAGATTGATAATCACGTTACACTTTAAAAAGTTTCTTTGACTTTAAAACTCTCCTCTGAAAAACTTTTAAATATATCTAAACCGTGGAGAAACCGATTTTGGAAGGAAACAATCGAGTTTACGCAATTATTTATTTAAGGATAAAAACAATTTTTACTTATTTTTTTAAAGTTAAAAAATGAATTTGTAAAAAAATACATTTATGTTGTACATTTGTCCATGATTCTCCAGTTTCTCTCTCTCAAAATAATATCCAAGAAGAGTATGTGTATTTCCCCTCTAGGTCTCTCTCTTGTAAGAGCATTCAAAAGTATGTTGATGTTGATGATGATGATGAACCCGCAGAGAAACAAACGCTTGTATATTATTTTGATCGGTATAATTAAGCCCCATCAATCATTGCTTGTACAGAAAATAAAAATCGACCGTGAGTGTGTACAATTTTGTTTGAGAAAAAAAACTCGTTAAATTCTGACATCTCTATTAACACTTTTGGTTGTTAGTCATCATGTGGCAATGCATGTTTTTTCTTGATGTGATGATGACTTATACGCAATTTTTTTTCAAAAATTATTTAACAGTTTATTATTTCTTTTGCAAATTGTTTTTTCCCTTGTTGCCCCGATTTGTATTTATTTCAATCATCGCGACGACATCATAACTACATGATCATCATGAGGGTTGTTGTAGATTGTAGTGGAATGTATTGAAGAAGAGGAAGGAGGTGGATGCAGATGAAAAAATCAATGAGAGGGTACTACTCTCTTTCAGAATTATATGTGCACAAGTAAATTCCACATCACATTGCTTTACATTTTATCGATCCACTACACACAGCGTATTATAGCTCTGTAATAATGTTATTACTGCTCAGCGTTTGGTTTACAATAACTTTCTAATGGGGGTACTCAGCGTTGTTGGGTTGGAAGCTTTACTTTACATGTTTTTGGTTATTTTGAACATGGAAATTATTGCCTTTCACTGGATTTTAACACGCGTTTCAGTCAAATTTACAGAAGAAATTGAATTATTATCCCATGACAACAAAATTTTGTTCTCCAAAATCTAGGACCACTTTCTTTTAAGGAGTCATGGTATTTTCAGGAAGGCTATTTTCAATGAATAAAATTGTAAACTTTTGATGGCAAAAGTTAAATAAAATTATTACTTTTTCTCATAAAAATCTGATATAAATTTTAAGTGTATTCAGTTAATGGAAACGATTATTTCCCATGACAACAAAAATGTTGTGCGCCAAAATTTTAGAACCACGTTATTGTTATAAGTAGTACACAAAGTTATGTAGTCATGGCATTTTCAAGAAAGCCACTAAATGAAACTAAAATTGCAAGTTGATAAAAAGTAGAATTAAATTAGATTATTTTGTTGATTAAAAATCCACGTTAAAAATACCTCCGCAGTTTTAATCGCATGTAGTAGTCATGACAATTCGTTGTGGAATAAAATTTAAGCAAATAGTGAAAATATCAATTTTAAAACAAAATTGACGTACACTCTTTATTCAATGAAAAAATAAGAAGAAAAAAAAGAAGAAGAAAGAAGTACATTGAATTGAAAAAGAACAAGCATGTGTGTAAAAAAATCAATGAGCAAAATAGAAAAAGGAGTATAAATATGAAGAGAAAAAAAAACTAATTAAGACAAATAAGTTAACACAAACACGCAGTTATGTAGTCATGGCATTTTCAAGAAAGCCACTAAATGAAACTAAAATTGCAAGTTGATAAAAAGTAGAATTAAATTAGATTATTTTGTTGATTAAAAATCCACGTTAAAAATACCTAAGCAATTCTACTCACATGTAGTAGTCATGACAATTCGTTATGGAATAAAATTTAAGCAAATAGTGAAAATATCCACTTTAAAACAAAATTGACGCACACTCTTTATTCAATAAAAAAACAAGAATCTAATGGAAAAAAAAGAAGAAGAAAGAAGTACGTTGAATTGAAAAAGAACAAGCATGTGTGTAAAAAATCAATGAGCAAAATAGAAAAAGGAGTATAAATATGAAGAGAAAAAAAAACTAATTAAGACAAATAAGTTAACACAACGAAAAGACGAAACGAAACAATCTCACGAGAAACCCATCGCAATTTAAGTTGATTAAAATTTATGATATATTAAGTAATCAAATGTAATTTAGACATTATGGTGTACCCTGTAATTTTCTTCAAACGTAAATTGGATTTTTTTTCTCCTTCTCGTCCTACTCCTCGTCGTACAGCAAACATAATAATATTCTCAGCATCATGTTCATTGAAAAAGTGTACACAAGAATGAAATGCAGGAGAAGAAGAAGAAGAAAAAAAAAAGTAGTCCAGCCCATTTTGGAACAACGAGCCGGATCGTTGCAACCCCTTTTTCATAGAGATCCAGTGTGAGGGGGCAGTGGCTTGCTGGTCCAAGAGGGCTGTGCCGTGGCGCATCGAGGGATGCAACCAAAGAGAGTAGAAAAAAAAATGAGCAGCAATACAAGGCACTTGTATGAGGAAAAAAAAGAAGTCTGGTTGTTCTTCACTCACTCACTCGGTCCAATTTGTATAACGAGAAAACGAGAGAATTTAATTGATTCTTAACCAGAGTCTTGTTAACAATCGTAACGCGCGTACGTATCGTTTATTTTTTTGCAAAAAAAAACCTAATAATATGAGCTAGCTCACTCACACACACAAATTGAATATATTTATATATCACAACGTACGTACGTTCTTTTGGTGTGGGGATCTCTTCGGTTTTTCTGGGGCATCATGAGAATCAACATACTTTAATTGAATTACAATTATGTTACAACAGCAAAACGAGAGTGGTAGTGGCAGTAGTGGTAGCAGTAGTAGTGGTACAGTGAATACAAAGAATAACAGTAATAACGTTCAACAGACGCTACTCGATTTCCAGAGAATGTTTGGTGGCGTTTATGATTACTCCCACCACCACCACCACCATCACCACCCTGCCGTTGTGCCTACGGTATTTAACCCTAAAATTGTTGTCAGCTGCAGCGGCTTGTCAGGCGGCTGCTGTCGCTGCCGCTGTTAACGCCGCTGTCCAGCAACGGGAACGGGAAAAGAAAAATGATGAAAATGTTATCGAGCAACTTAATAATAACGGCGGCGGCGGGTGTGTCAGTGCCACCAGTAGTGGGGGTGAGATTGATGATGAAGAGGAGGATGACGAGGATGTTGGCGATGAATTGGATGGACGTAATAATGTAAATGGTGAGTATAGATTTTGTTAAATATTTTTTTTTTGAATAAATTAATATTTGGTTTGGAAGGATGGAATATTTTGAGTGGAAATTATTCTTAAAAATCTTTTAAAAAAAATATGTGTGAGAGTTCTCTGGGGTGACATGTTTCCAGTGGTGGTGATAATATTTATATTGAAAAATTGTCCAGCTTTCAAAGTGTGGTTCGTTGTTTTGAAAATCGTTGTGAGTTTAAAAATTAAATCACTCAGTTGTTTTAGTAAATCATCCAGTTCCAAATTTGGAGTTGTTTTGGTGTTCAAGTTTTTGGAATTTCTGAAACAAGATTTACGGTCTGGTGTACAAATTTTGAAAACAAAATCAATTTCAGTTGATTATTGGGTGCCATTTCCAGAATCTTTGAAAAATAAACTCAAATAAATCCAATCATTTCGAAATGCAAATTAGTCATTTTCGTGTCCATTTCTAAAAAATGCACACGATTAAGCAATTAAATTAGTATGAAACCTGGAGAACAAATGCGATTGTCCAAATTTGATCAAATTGACCCATTATACTTGCTGCATTATCAATTAGTAATAATATTATTAGTTCCATTCTATCTGGAGTGACTTGAAAAAATTCCAGCATTTTTTTACAAATTTGTTCTCCAGCAGGGTTTTGTAACAAACATCTGTTTTTCTCATTTTCAAAAAGAAACTTTTTCTGGACTCAAAGTGTTCATAGCTTTTCATTGCAAGGATTAAAAGAGTTCCCCGAATATTTGTGATCAAACATTATTTGAGCAAAATCAATTGCACAATCTCGTCCGATTATTAACTAAAAAGAGAGCGATAAACAATGTATCCCCGTATGATTTTTATTACTATTAAATTCATGGAGAAAATCAACCCCCAAAACGTATAATGGTAGTAATAATCAAAAATCAAGAAAAAAAAATAACCACATTAAATCCAACAAAACCCCGAAAGCATTGAATTGTCCAGGGAGAAATCATAAATGAAGCGTGAAATGAAAAGAGAAACAAGAATAAATTGTTTAGGGGGGAAGAGATGAGAAAAAAAGGGTCCACATCAGAGTCAAGAGTTTCATCATTCTGTGGAGAATCCTCTCTTTCCATTGATGCTCATACGTTTTTTAAAACAAGAAATTTATTTTTCTGGAGCTAAGGGTGCTGCAAGGGTGTAGGGAGATGATGATGATGATAATGGAGTAACCTTCATGTCGAGTTTTAATACTTTATTTTTTAAAGGTGTAAAATTGAAGAGATGAGGTTTGTTTTTGAAGAGTCATGGTCGCCAAGAAAAATGTTTTAAAAAAGGTCATTGACTTTTGGACTTTTTCTGACCAAAAAAAGTTATGTGTTTGCTCTGGAATTGTCATGGTTATTATTCGAGTTACACGAAATTTTCTTATTTCAAAACATACTTGAATATTTTCAAACGCGGGTTTCTTTGAATGAATTAATCAATTGTCCCACACGACTCGTTGCCATGTCAAAAATAATAATAAGGCCAATGACTTTATTTTGTACGATGCGAAATGAAACATTTTTCTCTGGACAAGATTTACAGAGATACACACACGCATGTTGCTCCACTCTTTTCCTGGATACACCTCAAATGATCGTCGTCGCTTTTTAAAAAATATAGAGTCCAGGGCGACTTGAGAAGAAACGCGAAGCTGATCGCTTTTTAATGTTTCTCTTGAGAAAGGAAAAAGAAAAAAAATTCCAGGTAGGGACGAATGAAGAAAAGATGGTCCGAAACGCATCATCAAAGAATGATGATCATGATCATCATAATAATGTTGTTGGAGGAAAAGAATAGGAAAGAACAATAAATCTTTTTGTGCATATACATGCCCATTAAGGTATCATAACCAATTATTGTTACATTTTCCATTCTCTTCTTTAAGGGTTCCTATTATAGAATGGTTACTATTATTTTGCTGCTGCTGGAGAGAAGGATTAAGTTATTATTGCATTGGTGGGGTTGTTTGCATTTCTTGTTGCAGTAACAGCGGCAATTGCATGGGTACTTTCAGGTTTGATGGTTAAAGGATTTTTTTGCTTTTGCAATTGCACTTGATTGCAAAAACAAAATTGATTCAGTTTTATTTTGCTGCGTATTAAAACATGTTAAGAAAGATATTATGCATCAAGGGTGGCGTCTCTGGAGAAAATAAAATACTGATCAGTTATCTCTGCGGTATTTTATTTTTCTTCCATTGGATTTATAATTCTACTCATTCAAACTATATCGTACGTTAATACTTTTCTATGAGCCTATATCCCACATACGTTTGTCCAGATGAAGAACAACGATTCTTCTTAAACTGTGGATATAAAATGTAAATATTGTTGATGAGTTCTCAAATTTAATTAAACTTAATGATTTTTTGTTGCCTGTAAATTTTATCACGTTCATCCACCACATTTCCTTCTTCTCTGGAAGAAAATGTAGCTGGGCATGATTAAGGGATGTTCAATTCAATTGAAGGAAAACAAACGACGAGAAAATGAAGAATCAAAATTGTTACCTTGAAACAAATTATATTTATCTCATTTTTGACTTTTAATCTCCATGGAAATTTCGGCATAATTAGCACAATCTCACGTACGCATAGTTATTCGGTTGTCTGGGTAAATCTGGTTAAACGGTTAACTTTCAATGTATCAATGTTATTTATAGTGTCATGACAACTCTGGAGTCACGAAAATTGAACTTTCAAAAATGAACCGAAGTGGTCAATAATTATCCGATTTATTGCCCCAAAGTTGAAAGTAAAGTCGTATATGCCTTAAAGCTTTCTATTGTGTTCCTCTAGAATATTTTAATCCGGAAACATTGAGCATGGCTAAAATAATTATAATTGCAGTATAGAGCGTTGTGAAAAAACGAGAAGATAATTGGCCAAACTTAATCACACTATTGTCTGTAATTGTAATTCGTTCATCATCGTTTCCATGGGAGTTCATGTATATTCAATTATAAATATTGAGCATCAAATGAACAAAACTGTGAGACGGTTGCACATTTAATTGAACATACTGTGATGTAAATTCTTTGACTGTCGTAGTAAAAAGCTGACTAGGACGATGATTGCACTTTAAAACTTTATTGTTAACTTGATTTCAAAGGAGTTGGAAAAGTTGTAGTTTTTATCCCAAAACATTTTATCCAGAAGTAGCTGAAAAAATATTTTATCTGCATATTGCCAAAAACACTTCATATTTAGTTAAAATTTTGTGCGCAATTATATCAGTCCATGTCCATACAAATATTCACAAGTGAATTAGTAATTGGCATCAACTGTTTTTGAATAGGAAGTAGCTGTAAAAATTGATTTAAGGTGCATACTTCGCCAGAGACACTGATGTGATATAATCGTTTCCATGGGAGTTCATGTATATTCAATTATAAATATTGAGCATCAAATGAACAAAACTGTGAGACGGTTGCACATTTAATTGAACATACTGTGATATAAATTCTTTGACTATCGTAGTAAAAAGCTGACTAGGACGATGATTGCAATTTAAAACTTTATTGTTAACTTGATTTCAAAGGGGTTGGAAAGGTTGTAGTTTTTTATCCCAAAACATTTAATCCAGAAGTAGCTGAAAAAATATTTTATCTGCATATTGCCAAAAACACTTCATATTTAGTTAAAATTTTGTGCGCAATTAAATCAGTCCATGTCCATACAAAAATACACAAGTGAATTAGTAATTGGCATCAACTGTTTTTGAATAGGAAGTAGCTGTAAAAATTGATTTAAGGTGCATACTTCGCCAGAGACACTGATGTGATATATCGAATGCACTTAATTGTTAACTTGGAAATAGGAATGTACCAGTATCCTCGCGTGATCCAAAACATTGTAGGTACTTCTGCATTAAAACATCTTCCAAGTTATAGATGGAAAGAATACAGTTTTTTTTCTTCTTTTTGTATCCAAAGTAGGAGGAAAGTTAATTAATTTCAGCTGCAAACTCCTCCAAATATAAAAAACGGATTAAAACCACTAACATAAATACCACTCTCTACAAAATTTGTAAACCTATCAATTTCCACGTTATTCCATTCTGCAAAGTAAATTTTAAAAAAATCTAACAATTGAATGAAATGTTACATAAAAACAATTTTAAAATACAATACAGCTACACGAGTAAAGAGGCAGCAGCAACCCCCACCACAAGCACCACGTCCACTAAGTTTGAAGAATCTCCCACCATGTTCAACATTACTTCAACCTCAAACCCCACCGCTACAACAACACCAACACCACCACCATCAACCCCCATCATCAATATCATCGATATCATCATCATCCCCACCACCTCCACCAAACTCACCAAAGAAAGAGAATCCACAAACCTCGTACACCCACACGATCTCAGACCTGCTCTCATCATCATCAAAACCAGCCAAAGACCAACAAATTACTACTCATCCGCAGAATAACATGCATCACCACCACCACCAACAGTTCCTCCAGCACCACCAGCGTTTGTTCACTGCTGCGACTACAGCGTTCCAGCATCATCATCATCATCAAGTCCTGTCTACAATCCAACAACAGAATAACTACGATTCTGAGGATGATGATTACGATTACAAGGATGGGAATCGTGGTGGTGGTGCAGGGGGGAATGGGGGTGGGGGTAGTAGCAGGAGGAGGTCGCGTACAAACTTCAGCTCGTGGCAGTTGGAGGAAATGGAACGGGCTTTCCAGGTAGAGCTTTAAAATCATGTTCCGTAATAGCATATTATCGCATGCTTATCATATCCATTCCAAAAAATGAAATGGGAATTGTACGGGTTTGAAACTGGAGGATTTGAAATGACAAGGAACGGCATGAAAATGTCGAGGCCAATTCCACGATCCTGCCATGATTATCCAAAATCTAATCCATATAGAGTATAACCTCCATATAAGATCACCCCTGTGAATTCCCTTTCGTTTTTCCATTGAAAATTACTTCTATACAAGATCTTTCTCCATAAGATCACCGCCTTACTAGCTACATACAAAAGATCCACACAACATACAAAGCCATTAAAAATGTTCTCTATATAAGATTGGGCAGATTTTTTTGGCGAATCACCCCTCTCAATATTGAAAAACAGAAGTACGACCAAGGTTGAGGAATATTTTTCGGTAATAAAATTGTTAACGTTTGTTAAATAATTGTGATAGCTATTCTTTAATAAGACAATAAAAAGCTTTGTCACATTGTATTTATGTAGAAAATTTTCCTATAAGGGACACGTGATCTTACATAGAAATTTCTATATAGGAGCACCTCTATATTAGATACAAAAAACCTTTCCCCTTGGGGTGACCTTATATGGAGGTTTTACTGTATGAATTTGGCATGATATATGGATATGATTTTTTTTGATACATGAAAAACTGCAACGAGACATCAACTTGGAATATCATGTTTTTTATCCTCTTAATTTCAGGCTTCCCATTACCCCGATGTTTTTATGCGCGAGGCACTGGCGCTCCGTCTTAATCTCAAAGAATCTCGTGTGGCGGTTAGTACCAAAAAATTTCTATTAAATTACCGTATTGTTTCACATGAATCCGATCTCTAATTTTTTTACTGAACTTCCCGGAAGTACGTATTAGGATTTTAAATTTCTGCACAAATTTTTCTTTTAAAGAAGCGCATCTGATTCATTTGAAGAATCTGATTTGTTTGACGGAGACATTTTATGCGCGTGTGCGGATCATAAACGCGAATTTCTGATTAAAATCAGTTGTTGTCATGCCATTAATGTATTTACGTTTGGGGGAGATATATCGAATTTCGCACGTGGGGAAAACAAATTTGTCCCATTCAAACTTAAAAGTCTCAAATTTTACAAATTTTAAAATGAATTTCCTAAAAAATATGATCAACTCAAATATCTAGGAGAAAAATAAATAATCCTTCAAAAATTTATTATTATCACATTAACTTTTTCTCTGCAACAAATCCAAGCGCATCATCACGAGAAGAGAAATAATAAAAAGAAGAGATACGTATTTAAACCCGAAACTAACCGCATTATAATCACTGTATTATACAAAAAGCTTATTGCATTATGCACCAGCAGAAAAAGAAAATATGTTTTTTTGTTCAGTTGAGTTGAGTGTGCGTGTTATTCTCAAGGGAGTCATATCAGAAAATGAGATTTTTTATTCTCCTTCCTTTCGTTCTTTGCTCTCGTTTATTTAAAGATCAGCAGAAGAGCATCGAGTCGCGAGAGAGAACAGGAGAGCAAAATGGAAAGGGGAGAGAGAGAGACGCGTATAGAAAGGGGACGACAACGACGGCAAGCAAGCGATGGTTTTGTGCGTGATCTGATTTGTTGAAACAAAATGGTTTTTGATATCGTTTCATGTTGCCCCATCACACGACATACACAAGCACATTCATTCATTCACTTTTTATGTAATGCAAAGTGTTTCCATGGTTGCTCTTTTGTGTTTTACTTGTAGAGGACTTGCAAATTAATTATAATATAGCGATTTCATGTAGCACAAAATCAAAATGATCCAACTGCGATGAAACGAGACGTCTTAATATTTTTCAGTTTAAAGTTTTGCTTAATTTCCGGTGGAACTTGCTTTAAAAAATTGTCAAAATTTTGTCAATATCAATCAGGGTTATAAAAAATAAAACATGAAATTTTGATAGTTTTATTTCGCGGGTTTACAGCAATTGTCGAATCTGCTCGATTTGTTTGTTTAAAAATTCCAGAAGATTGTTTGAAAACCTTATTAATTTCCTTGTAATCTTAGAAATTCCTCCGGACATAACACCTCTTAAATATTATGTATATGAATTAGCATTCAAATGATCCTAGAAATAACATCATATTTAAACCAACACCAATTGACAAACGAATTATAAAGTGTGTAATAAAACCAGCGTTTGTGTATGTAGAGGTGCTCAAATGAAACTTAAACCTCAAAAAAAAGATTCCCTCAAAAGAACCACTTATTGATCCCATAATAAAAAGAATATAATAATCCCAAATAATTCCCCTCCAAAAAAACAGTTAAGTATAAGTCAATTCCATCGCAAAATAAACATTCCCATTTTGACTCGTGCGTAGAATCAAAATATTTACACAAGAGAAAGGAAAAAAAA
>JAHZMX010002966.1:0-10943 GCA_027743895.1 Seira musarum
CTTTTGTCTCGCACAAGTCTCCAGTTTAATCCGGACTTTTGTCCAAAAACTTAGTGTCACATGAGTCACTAATAAAGTCAACTATTCTCACAGAAATGGATACAGTATTTGTTAAAAATACTGAGATGCCACACAAAGACATTATGAGAAACTGAACAAAAGTTATTAATATCTGTGCAGTACTGTCAGAATTTAGAGCTCAGCTGTTAAAAAACGCAGTTCAAATGAAGGATTCGTTTCTGTGTAGGTACATGGTACATACATTACTGGTAAGAGGCAGATGCTACTCATGTGAGGTGGATATGCACATTGTCAGAACAAAGAATGGGTGCTCACTGCTCATCGTCTTTGCTTCCTATTGACAAGAGCTGCTTAAATATTTACAAAACGACGACTCTCTGATATTTGAACTCATGAATCAAACATTGATTTTAAAAGCCATAATTAGTCAAATTAGAACTAAGAGATTCTAAATATGTACATTTACTTCTGGATTTTTTCCCAGACTTACCATAAATATAAGTCCTTAGAGAGATAATTGGTCTACGATATTGTTTTGTTTTAAAATATGAGTTGTGAATTTCCAGTTTCTATTTACATTTGTATGTACTTTGCATTTCCACCTTTTTACAATAATTTTGGTGCCTACTCGCTCCACCTTTAAGAATTACTTGTTGTAAACTAATACGCGTCATGCAGTGTAACTTCAAGAATATTTAATTCTCTTATATTAAAAATTCCTAATACTGTTTTAAATACCAATGTCTGCCTTGCAAATTTTGATGTCAAAACGATTGGCAAAAGCTGTCAGCCTGTCATTCCTATATTTATGTATATGTACATGAATCAGACTTTGGAAGTTTTGACTAGCAATCTCGATTTATGATTGAAATTGACAACTTCAGTTCTACATTAAATTGATACAGAGAGTGTAGACCAAATTCTAAACAATAAAGAGTGATGAATCTTGGAATTTAAAAACATGCAGGTAATTAATATGTTGACAAGTTATACCCTAAATGCATTCACGCCATTCTTATGTCGTGGCTCGTCAGGAAACTGTCAGAACATCATTGTAAAATTTAAGCCTAAAATTTGACGAGATGATTGCGTTTTGTCAAAAGCGTTGAAAATTTTTCAGAAAATGATACGGTTTTGAATGACCTTGAGAGAAAGGTGACTTTGTGGCTCTAGTGGAAAGAAGTTGTTCTAATGTGTCACATTGCCCTGAAATATTTGTATGGATAGATGTAATAGTAATTTGGTCAGAAAGGCAATCATTATAAGGGAAGTTGGCGCATGATTCTATAGTTAAAATTTTGCGTCATTCACACTGTAACCTTTCTCATTTTTGCACTTTTGTATCAATCAGTTGTGTTCCTTTTAGAGAATATATAATACTAGTGTCTCATGCAGACTGTAAAATTTATTCTCCCCATTAGTTGCCTTTTCAAGAAACATTGTATTTTCCCTAATCCTTGAAATTAATGAGGAGGCACATTTTCCGATTTTCGACTCGCATCTACATTCCGGACTTTTCTGCCAACGTAAGCCTCTTTGCTTGATTTTTCTAGAAATATTTTATGAGGAGTTTGACATTTTGCATGTGAAATCAGAAAAGGCCTAATTGTTCTAGTAAAGCCCGGTAGGCTGGGCTCAGTCACTTCGAAGAAAAGCAATATTTATGTTACACTATTTTTTGCAACATGACGGAAAGTAATATGTTTATGTTATCATGCCATTCTAAAACTTTTCAAGAATTGCATTAGTAATGCTGGGATATGCTTGTTAAGAACAGTTAAACAAAGTATAATGCTTTCTAATGAACCGAGCCCACGCCGATTTCATGCAAGATTGAATTGGGGACTAGAGCTTTCTATAATAAACATATGAAATTCATATTGGTACAAGCCTGAACTATTTTGGTGCATGAAACTACAATTTCTGATATATTCATAACAAAACAGCATATTCAAGAGTAGCTCAATTATTATCATCATCACCAATTAAATGCTAAACACAATCACAAAACATAAGTTAATCAAAATCAAATCAGAAGTCAATCATATGCATTCCAAAATGAAACCAGAAATACATCGAAATTATAGTTTCACCTGACCTGGCGTCAGCACTTTATCTGCCTATATGAATAAATATGAAAAACCGGATCGCGAAACAAGACCTTTTGGATGCCAAATTAGTGCTTAGGGTGTAGATCATGGCAATTAAAAAATTGATGCTAATGTCTTAATAAAAATATTTAAAAGCAATTATATCAACAAAAAATTCTCATACCGGTACTCTCTTAACGACCATGTTTTCTGATTACGAGCTGCTCGTGAATTCTACGTAATCCTCTAGGCGAAGAACTACAAAATCTCGAATTGGATCTGATCTCTGAAAACGTCGGCTGAGGACTGGATTTTTATCGAAGCTCACTCGAATCGCACAATGTCACTCAAATATTTGGTAATGAAATTGAGGAGTGGGTCGCTCACACTTCAGTTGTAATACAATCAACGAAATTGATAAAAAAATATTTTGGGATCCTCAGTATTACGAACGTATTATTTACTTAACATTGAAGTTAAAATGTCTCTTATCTGACAACAGACACTATATTACACAGGTAAACCTTGTGCGTATTCAGCCTTACATCAGGGGAAAATGACTTGATCTTGTCCGATTTTTTATTTGTTTATTGATAATGACAATTGGGAATGAAAAGTATGAGATTGGAAAAAAGCTTTCGAAACTTTTGATTCAAACATGAAATCAATACTTTAATTATCAAATCTGAGGCACTTGAAATCGAATATCGTAATGGAATTATGTCTGGAAATTAAGTTTCAAGTGGATTGCATTTGAAAAGTATTGAATATTAAATATGATTTAACTTTAAAAAAATTAGGTACTTCCTGTGGAAATCATTAAGTAATAATTTCAGTAATGGGGAAATATAAATATTCACGAAAAATTTTGTATGCAAAATTGGGAAGACGCTTTGATCTGAAAAGGATATAGTGTGATGGAACGGTTTGGGTTGAAGATTTAAATTTGAAGACCTTGAGTTGAGCACAGAGACTCACGACACGCGAGACTAGTCCACGGTACCGAGAGTTCGATGCTTCTTATAGCTCAGCAAGAAATAAGCAGATGCATATGTAAGCAAGACAAAGTTGCAAACTCTATACATCGCATTGCATTCAATAAAGACTGGACTGGACGTTTGTATTAAAAAAGTCGAACATTTTCTTGACTATAATTATATCACTGTAGGACGGAAAAAGCTAACAAGAAGGCATGTGCATGGGCTCATGAATCATGAATCTTGTTCTATGAAAAGTTATATGGTTCTCTCTAGAACTAGAAGGAAATCGGCGAGACCTTTTCATATCAGTTATAGTTCTACATCATTTTTTATAGGTGAAGTAGAGGACGAAAGTAATAGATAACTCGACGGCGTAGATCATCTACCTATGTATGTACATAGCAGGGGAGTTAGGAGGACTCGCAATTATATAAAACACGATAGCGAATTTGCTCAGATTCTTAGATAAACTAATGGCAAAAATGAGAAGGCGATAAGATGGATTTTAAGTATGATATGATGAGTGATGATGACGAATTGGAAAAAATAAGTGCAACTGCATCGATCGTGAAGTTTGAAATTCACATTCTTTTGGAGTAGTGTTAATGTCTAGACGTTTCTTCAACTCCATCATGAAAATCATGGCACCTGAGCATGGAGAGATGTGCATGGGATACTTAAAAGTTAATGGGTGCGTTGGTAAAAGTTGAAGGAAATTTATTGATTTCAAAGTGCAGAGAATTTTCCCCTTTCAATATGAAGGTAATAAACTTGATAAGCCTATATTCTCATCATCTCATCTTATGAAAAGGTAATGACTCTGCAGAGATGTCAAAAGGTGGCTCATTAATTCTGAATTAGTTACAGAGCAAGTTCAATCTCTTGTGAGATGATTTTGATTAGACGTGAAGCGCCTGCATGCTTTCATAGATTTTCACACTCTTGTCCTGACTTCTTGAAGCAAAGACCATGCCATGTGCTATATCGAAGGTGTGGGAGTCGAGCTTCTGTGAAATGATCTTTGCTCATGACATGAGCATACCATGTCCCATCGGTTTGCTCACATGCGTTTGAGTGATTGAGGTGACTGGAAGAAAGCGGAATTTTTTATCATTTATAATTTATTATTTACATTTTCCTTCCAGTTCTTTTTTGTCCAACAAAATGATTCATTAATTTTATTTATGGACATGAAGTGAGCAAATGAGAATTTCCCAAAAAAAAAATCAAAATAAGAACGTCTTTGAGTTTCACATGCATTGGAGATGCTCATATTATGATGACTGAATTTTGCAATACCATGTTGTGATTGAATCATTGGAATTTTTCCTTCAAAAAATTTTCATGACGGGACTTATTGTGTAAAGTCCAAATTACAACGAAAATAAATATGTATTTAATTCCTTGACTCACAAAAATAATTTGTTTTACCTTAACATTTCCATTATTTCCATTTCCTCCTTCTCCGTTAGTGTTGGGGGATGGATTTATTGGATTACTTTCCTGAGGTAGCGTTAGCAGGAAAAGCAAAACACACAAAAGTTTGACTTATGAATTCAAATGGATTTCACAAATTTTAATTTTGTACTAAACTGTCTACTTAGAAGCTTAAAGCAAGAAGCAAAACGCATCATCTCCAGGCATTCATTTCAAATTCCTTGATGTTTACCTTGTCATTGTGAAACCTGACATCAATTAATCCTCTTTGCCTTCACCTCTTCCATCAGAATAAGGTTTGCATACAATTCTGATAACCAGTGATAAAGATAAAATAGATTTTTGATGTCACATGTGCTAATTGGTTAAACAAACACAAGGTAATGCAATGAGGAAAGCTATGCATTAGAAACAGTAAAACGTGTGCAGTGTTATCAATACAAATCATAAAAGTTGTACCGGTAAGCCAAAAAAAGGTGTATGTGTTTCCCCACAAATATCGAGTGAATTATCCATCTACGTTTGGTTTCGTGTCATTGATGGATTGTAGGCAATATAGGCTTTATTGTAATCAGTTTTACAAATACCATGAAATTAATGAGGCTCAACTGTGTCATCAATTTGTATTTCGTAATCTACTTGGCATGGTTAGCACCATAGACAAAATGGCTACATTTTAAGTTTTAATTCAAGATTCGATAATTATCAATAGAATGGTTTTAATGATTGCACCATCGTTAATCGTCACGCACGCAATTACACGTACTTATTCTGAACTTCAAAAGAGATTTGTACTAAATTGACACTGACAGCAATGTTGGAATCTGCCAATTAGATTGATCCGGCTAAAGTGGTTGGATTTCAATGGGAAAAAGCTTAACGGACAGGGTATACTACCTAAATATAGCTCTAACAAAAGATCTCAAGTTCTCCATATGGGCATAAAATTAACGCTGAAATGACCTACTTTTAATACACACCTTTCCCATTAACTTATGTTTTATAATCATTGTATATCTACTTCTGGAAATTAAAAGACGGACATTTGTTTATTTGGCTATGGGGAAAAGTAAACCGTAATTTATACCTAAAATCAATCAATTATATACTACACCTCTCGACTCAAATATGTATGCATAAGAGATAGCTAAACATGTCTTATAATTTGGTACATTCATCATTTCGTGATTGACAGATATGTATCCGGCCTTTGGTACTTATGGCACTAGTTTATTTAATTCAGTTAACTTCCATGAGCCCAACAAACACAGAGAGAAAACCCTAACTTTTACGTTTGGTAAGTAGGGGACGACACATCCTCTTTGCCAAACAGATTAATTCTCCATTTTCTACGGGCATTTGTTTGTTTTTATATGCTCATTACTTCATTACTGGTATAGACTAGAAAGGATCGGTAACTTTCCTTTCTATTAAGAGTTCTTGTTTTTGTCGTTCTTTTCAGCCAGCACAATGGCTTTTATAACCATCCTGTAACAAGCTGGAAAGTAGGTAAGACAAGGAGAAAGCCATGGCAGAGCAGCAGTGAAAGGGCTTTTTGTAAAGCTCTTTCTGCCTACGCAAAACACAGGAAAAGCAAAGCACAGCCTATCATCCATCGGAGAAAGTAAACAAAAAGGAGCATGTTGCTGTTGCTGTACTCAATTACTAGTTCTACTAAATAAAAATTTAATTCGTTTGGATGGTTCCGTTCAAAACATGAATGTTTACCTGCTGGTTTCCTTCGTCACTCTTTGCCCCATTTCCGTTTATGCAGCAATGGAGAGAGAAAATTAGCCAAGTTTAGACATGTTAGCTGTTGAATTCAAAGTAAATTATTAAAAATTTAATTGTCAATTAATAAGCTTTAGAAAGACATACCGACATGCTGTAAATTCAGAAAATCAAAATTAATTTGACACACAATTAAACCCACAGAATAATAAGCTAGATTTGATGTTTTGCGCACTTGTGAAGCGTTTCTAGAAAAACGCTAGAATTCAGTTCATGGACGACTAGTAATACTATTATTTAGATGGTCACCGGAAAGGCGAAAACTGTTACGAGAATTGATGGTCTCGATTTAATGATCTCAAAGTTTGTGGTTTTGTTGCAAGTGATATGAGATTCACCAGGATTTCATCAGACTTGGAAATTCACCCTGAAGTAAATACCGTAAGTTTATTACACGTTATGCGCTGTTTTGTAAGTAGTTTTTCACACATAACATGGAATACTTGAAACGAGTGCTTTTCAACCTCAAAGGAGACAGAAATTTAATTAAGCTTTAAGCCAGTTTGAAAAATAAAAGGGACAAAAGCAGACACTTGTTTTCTTTTACAAAACTCGGTAAAAACTAACGACGAAGAAAAGAATGAAGCCTTACCACATTCTGATTACAAAAAAGACTATTTTAATGCATGTCATAAGGGAAGGTAAACGATGCTTGCCCGAGCTTGCCGTTTATTTCTCCAGCGTATCATGGATGCACAAATGTGAAGTAGTATGTGCATAGGTATAAGCTAGAAAGAGGTCCTTTTCCAGAGAATGTATGTATATACATATTTGCAATATTTTTAGCGTGAGCATATCTAGGAAAAACAAGNATGCACAAATGTGAAGTAGTATGTGCATAGGTATAAGCTAGAAAGAGGTCCTTTTCCAGAGAATGTATGTATATACATATTTGCAATATTTTTAGCGTGAGCATATCTAGGAAAAACAAGGCCAAGCCTAAGCCTAGGAAAAGCTAAAAGACAACTCCACTCTTTCTCGTTCCATATACCCACAACCAAACTTACTCGGCGATGGTTTCCGGCAAAGTTTTTACTTTTACTACAAAAACTACTCTGTCGTGGAATGAACAACCTCAGCTCAGCTCTGTGAGTAGTGCTGGTCACGAGGATGTGGATAGATCAATACAAAAGTCAGGGGAAAATTGCGTTGTAAAAGTAAGGTAGATATATGTTCATCGTCAACGTGACATGCTTTTGCTATCAGGTTATTCCTAAAGCACAAGATTTTACTTTCGTTTAGTTTGATGTAGGTATAATGCCTTTTCTGTTTTCCCGTTTCACTGATGATGACTATGCGGTCCAGTTGCGGGGGTGTGGTGCCAAAGCTTAACCTATTAGAGCAGCCTGTGTGTCTTGATACATAGGTTTTGCCAAAAGGGCATTCGAAATGAAGGGAGAAGTACGGGTACACATGCACATGTCTCAGGCATTCAATTGCAATCCTTCTGCCTTCTAGAGTCTGCGTCTGTCCCAAAAAAAGTGCTTAAAGCATCATCCATTTTCAACCTTGCGAATACACATATTTGCATTTAGGTAGATAATTATCAGTATTGTGTTTGCCGACCTTTCCAAGAGCGTCTATTGCGACGCAGATTTAGGCACTCGTGATGCCTACGTAATAAGAGGACACACTTGCAATTTTTGAAAGCCCGTCTAGCAGAACTACGTCAGTGTTAGAATGTTTTAAATCCCGTCATGTCATGAAATGAGCTCATTAAAATCCTATGATTTTCTTTCAGTCCTGAATACAATGACTTGTAATTACATTTCATAATATGTTAGCCTTATATTACGGGAGGTAAAATGATCATGAAAGATTTAATCGTAGACTAAGCTAGGCTAGCCTAACCCTATACAATTACATTTTTGTTCCATTTTACAAAATGCAAAGAAAAAGGAGAGAATAAAAGGGCAATTATTTCAAACTATTCGTTCCGACTAATGACCGCTATTAAATGTAGCATCATCATCATCATCAACAACAATTGGAAACTCGATCGAACCTATCAGCAGCTTCACCAAAAAAAGCTACCCATTTTAATATTGATCGACACACACAAGGGGTTTTAAATTAATAGTTGGTCTTGATAAAAACGAACCGAAATAATATTTTGGTAGGGATAAATAATGGATTCTTCCACGTTTGCTTATATGTTGCTCTAGTTTTTATGCAGACGTATGATATAATAATCCTTCTCAGTTCCTCTCCTTCTTTTTCCTCTTCCACGATTGGTGGAAATCCAAGGCGGAGCGATCTATGCGAAAGGAAAGTCGTCTGCCTTTTTTGTTTGAAGGTGAGGTGAGGGCGAGAAGGATGCCAAAGAATTTGGTGAAGTGACGTAAAGAAAGATTGGATTTGGATGACGCCAATATACGAGCCTAACCTTAAGTAGGCTCATATGACTTTTCGCTTCTTGCAAAAAATCGTTTTTGCTATGGTCATGCATTTTTTTCTTTAGAAATGAAGCTGAACTAATATCCATTCTCCATACGATTTCAATTTGCAATCGTCTTCTTGTAAAGCGCGTCATTATCTTTGCTTTTATGAGTTTGATAGCGTCATATAGGAAGGCATTGTGTAGACATGTTATAAGAGAGTATATAGCTGTTGAAGCCGTTATTGCTATGCATGACTTCTTGCCAAAGATGATTTTACGATGATGATGTGGAATAGCCAACTTATTATGTGCTGCCAAAATTGCACATTCCTTGGACAGATTTTCCTTTTGAAAGGAGGCAAGAGGACTGATAGAAGGACGGAATGGAGTCAGTAATAATTTTACTTATGGGTTGATGAAATAATTATGATTCGGAGAAATAAGCCTCTTATAAATTAAATTACACCCATTTAACCAAATAGGATATTCAAGTGGAGGTTCCAAAGATTTTAACGACACTTCTTATAAACAAACAATCCCGTTAATCCACAATAAGTACAGCCCTATCCGGTCGGCTTAAATTTCATACTGATATGCAGATATAAATATAGCTGATTGATATAAATGCTAGCAAAAGGAATCAAGACCTTCAAACTAATACTAGAATGAATGAATATGCCATGCAACTGAATTTTTTGAAAAATCGACTAGTCTGTGGCAGGATGTCCGAGAGAACTGAAATAACGACAACGCAACGTGAACTATTATTATAAATGTTGAATAAATTATGATTCTTGTTTGAAATTCATGCCAATACGAGATGAAGGTACAAATATTGAGCCGAAGGTTGGATTTAGCCAAAACTTACTATTAGAGCCCAAATACTATAGCTGAATTCTATAACGTTGTCTCGCTTTAAAAGTTATACAAAAATTTTTGTAGTGACGGACGTTGCTAGCTCGACATTTGGTATTGTTAAGCATGTAATTAACTTTACGGGGACATTTTTTTCTGGTCAATTTACTTTAAAATGCCATCAAAATTAGACCCGGAAGTGCGAAGTCCTATTTTGATGCTTTCCATGAACAAAAATTATGATAGTTGGACGAAAAATGCTCGTTTCTGAAGAAGTTTGCTTTCGACACGTGTAATACTTTTTCTCTGATTAATTCGGTTTGAAAACGAAATCGAAACGGAAATCTGGTGCCCCCACGGTACTATTGTCAGTACAAATCTTTGACTTTGGAGAAAGGCATAATTAATGCATTTAGATTACTTTTGTGAGGCTTACTGAGAGCCACTTTGTGAGGGGAGACTCAAACCAAAGATCACCCTAGATGCAGTTTTTCTCGGGCTTCAAAATGGTAATGAAACTCGTACAACTTTCTCCTCAAATAACAAGTATACGAAGGAAAAAAAATTTATCGAATCTGAGAAAAAGTTTGAAGAAAGCTGATTATTTATTTTGGGATTTTATAAATAAAAGGGCTACCTGTTTCCCGAATTTCACCAGAACTTCAGATTACTGTTATTATTATGCAGACCATGTTTAGAAACCTCAAACTCTAGTTTTTATTGTGATAGTGTAAGATAAACAGACTCTTAATATGCCTTTAGATCAAATTCACATACGATTGAAATTGAAGCGTTTTATGCTATGAATTTAAAAGAAAGCTTCGGTATCAGTTTCAATTTAGATGAAGAAATGCTGGTAAAACTGCCATGGACATAAACTTTTAACGTGTTTTTGATTAATGTTTAAGAATTCAAAGTGTAGTGCGAAGAAATACCTACTTTATGCGCCTTTGGAAAGTCCTCAAAGAGTATCTGAACAAAGTTAGCCCTAAAACAACCAGAAAAGTCAAAGATTCTTGAAATAAGCGATGTCCTGAGATAAATTTAAGAAATGGGGAACACGTTGAGCACATTGAATCGATTCAAAGTAGGAAAGTACGTTTTAAATAAATGGAACAAAGCGAGACAACGTTATCGAATTCACCTTTTGTAGATCGTAAACCATTGTTTTTTAAAGCTCAGGCAAGGACATTTATTAGCCAAAATAATAAGGACATTCATTTCATTCCATAAACCAAAAGTTATAACTTCAATTATTTCATATTTCATAAAAGGCGATCAAAAATGCATTTGGAAATTGAAAAAATAAATAACTCTTTTTTAAATGAGAACGGGAACAATGAAATATGAAATGCCATGTTTATAAAACTTTTTAGATGTGCAAACCTA
>JAHZMX010002967.1:7320-45739 GCA_027743895.1 Seira musarum
CGTTTTGGGCTTGCATCAGTAATCCTCATTTGGACTTGACTTCAAAGCTGATAAAATTCATCAGTCCCCTATTACATAAGTGCATACACCTGTGACATTTAAAAGGAGTTTAAGTTGGTTCGATTCGAAAAACCATTTTGCACCCAAAGAATGTAGAGTAGAGCGAGTGCAAATAATCGGCTGACCCGACCTCTGATTTCAGGACTATATTATAGCTCAACCCAAGCAACATAAACATAAGTATACCTCCATATCACAAGACCAGTTGATTCACCCAAATTAATAGTCGACGCATGCGTAATACATCAGACGAGTTTTATCTTTTCAATATTTTGTTCAAGTGTGTCATTTTTTATTGATCAGTAATAAACGAATATTGATATTTGGATCGACGCATTTAGACGACACTGGCGTAATTTGGCCGCGGTACGTTTGTCAATCTATTTTATTGACTGCACGTGTAAATAAATATAGTGATGCAAACGACAAGCTCCTGACGGGAAATCGCTATTAAACCATTACAGCCAGCTTAAGTACAGGATGTAAGAAATAACAAAATTATGGTTGATTGACGTCATGAAAGTCGGATTTTACAGTGAGAAGATGAAACGCTCACAGATATAATCTAGATCTAGAAGTATGAAGATTTACTTTCATTCGACTAGCAAATAGACTAAGACTAGCAGTCATGTATTTTAATTTTATACAGATTTCAATCGGATTCGATTAAGCTCACACAAAAATGGATAACGAAAATGGAAACAATCAAAACTGGCCGATAATCGCTCTGAATTATCGGCCAATATTAAGGATGAAAATCATCCTGGCCATGATCGTAAGCGACTTTATTATATATATTAATAAGTTAACTTGTTTAAAATTTAATTTACTAATTATGATTTTTCAAATTTTAGCTCTTCCCCTTCTGTAGATTACTAGACGACATTGCATTTACCAGGGCTCTCGGTAAGGTACTGATGATGTCTGAAGAAACAATTCTGACCAACATCAACGGAAACATGGCGGAATCCAGGGCTATGAGGGATGCTCAACTGATGTGCTACGCTGGAGCAACGCAAACTAATTGCAGAATGGCTGAGTTACTGATAATGACTAAAACCCTTGTTCTAGTATCCATTACCATTCATATAATAACAGCCTATGAACTTCTTAAATTTAACGTGGTACGCAGCAAATATTTGCTTAGGTTTGTGTGATTAATGACACTGACACCAATTGAAAATGTTCTTTTTTGTACAGCGGATCACTATGACAGGAGCGCGGTGGGCGCATGCTATTAGCTTTTTTGCCCTGGGATCCTTTGTATTTCAAATTCCAATATGTTTCAATTATTTGGAGAGGAGGACTGTTGTCAAAATCTTTGGGAAAGCAGCTCTACGTAACCAACTATTTCAACTACACATGTTTATTCATTTAATAGAATGCATATCCGCATACCTAGTCATCCTCTTTTCGCGAGAGGTGCGACTTCATGAACTTCTTGAGCGCTTTAGAAGAGGTCTCCCTCTGCCGGAACATCCTCCACGACCACAAGACCCCGCGCATGAGAATGTCTTGATTGACATACTTCAAGGATTTGTCAACATACTGGGCGATGTGGTTGTTGATTTTTTTGATTTTCTAAATATTTTAAGTATTTTATAATAAGACAGATTTTACTAATTTTGAACTAAATAGAATTTTTGTCTCCATTTTTGCTTTGCCCAATTTATATTTCCATGAAAATGAATTCATGACAAATAAATGTACTGATTTATACTAAATTGTACATATTTTTTGCACTTACTTAATGGTTTGGTAAGTATGCATATATGAAATATGAGACTTCATTTCATCATATTTTGTTCCTAACTACACTGTTCACGGCTAAATGCAATTATCTTATCTAATGGATGTTTTTGTTCTTGGCAAGGTACATATGCCCTAAATCAAGGTCATGGTTGATAATAATAAGTAAAGTCGGCTGATACAATTTACATAACATTCTTAAAAATCTGAAAACATATTTATTCGTGCACTTTTTCAATTTCAACAGTCCGTAAACACGTTTTGTGAGAGAACCTTAATTAAGATATCGTTACTCAATTTATATGATAACGCATTTTCTGAATTATAAATAAAATTTTAGCGATTTTAAAATATCCCCATGAAACAGTTTTAAAATTCAAACAATAAAATGTAAAAAGCACTAACAGAATAGGAAGAAATCAAATAAACAGGTTTAGACAAAATATAACTACACAAAATCACTCTACGAACGAACGCTATTTCAATAACAATAATGTTAAATGTTTTTACATCATAAAAACAATACGAAATATGATGATAGCATGCAGTATGCTAAAAGTAAATATAACTAGTAAAATACGAAGAATAAATAAAACCACAAAGAACGAAATCGACATTCAGACAAAGATTGCGACATCAAAAAATGAACACATAGTTCGGTAATCATAATCATAGAAGGCGTCCTCGGCAACCAGGTTGAAGACAGTAGCAATATAAGGTTTTTCCAGGCACACTACCAATATCATAATTGTAATCCCAAGTCAATTCCGTTCCCGCTTTGACGTCCTTCTTCGTAAAAAACGCTACCCAGGGAAATCTCGGGTCATGCGTGTCAACAAACAGGTTTTGAACAAACACATTGGGATCACATGAATGCTGAAAATTAATTAATTTTGTAAATAATGATGATGCTCATGTCGGTAGCTGAAAGTCCAAAATCTGTAAAATGTATAGAATACAACTTACGTTTAAATAGCGGCCAAAATTGCCCATACTTTTGGCATCCATGATATACACTGATTCGTCTTTGCCAAAATATTCACGTAAAGGAAGCCGAGGCGCATTCTTTTGTTTAGTTGCAGTGGTACTTGCGGAAAAACTTGAGTAAGCTCGAACTTCAACATCATCTGGAGTGGCAGAGAAAGAGACATTTTTGTACAGCTCATTGGGAAATTTTCGAATCTTACCAAATAATTTCTTTCTTTACCGTCATCTGAATCTGAATCGTCCTTGCTTGACCGCTTCTCAATGGATGACGAAGGTGATGCAATCCCAGAAGAAGTCGACGATGGAGAGGGAGCACGTTTATTAGTTTCGTTAGATTTTGAGGCCCCGTTCTTGGAGCCTGACTTTCGTGCAACTGGACGAGTAATGGACGAAGTTGCGCTACAAGGTGATCCCGCACTTGAGTATCCATCATCTACTTCAAATTTAAATGTATATGAAATTAAAGAAGCAGAATCGACGCTAGAGTAACAATTAACTGAGCACACGTACCGAATTTGCGCTTTAATCCACCTGTTGACTTCACAGCTTTTTGAATAGTCGACTTTTTTGCAACCTCTTGTTTTTCTAAAAGTCAACATAATCATCATGCTCACATCCACTTATACTAACATCCTTACTATCTGTTTAATTTCAATATTTATTAAAGTTCAATCTCACTTGGGTCACCACCGCTACTATTAGCCCGTTCAAGTCTGGCAGCACTTCGTGTTCCAGGTTCTTCGTTTTCAATATCGGTAACATCAGATTCATAATCCTCCTTTATTTGCTCGTTGCACTCAATAAAATCAAGTTCAGCCAAATATTCATCACCAACTTGTATGCCGGACTAATGAATCAAAAAAACCTTATAAAATTGGAATGTATGGAAATACATATGTATACATTACATAAATTTTTAATTACCGCGTTAGCGCCTTCATCAGTCAGTAGCTGTCCAGTATAAGTACATATAAACGAACCTTGAGGCATGTCATGCAAGGCTCGCACACCCCATCCCTTAGCGACAGTCTTGAACATTTGTATGGGCCACTTAACTTTGTTCTGCACAACTCGATTGAAGCACGTTGATCGACATTTGCATCTAGGATTATAAAAAGTGTTAAAAGTTAAGAATACAAAAAGCTATTTACACAGTCAACGACACAGTAAAGATGAGATAACTTACTTTCGGTTGCATTCATATATTCCACTCAACACATGGTTTTTTAAGCGACGGTTTTCATAAGCTTGTAGCTTGACCCCTTCTTTTTCAGCAATTTTAAATGAGATTCCTGAAAGTGTCATTTGCCAACACGAACATTTTTCCTTGTCTTCGCAATCATCTTCACAATCACAGCATGTTAAAAATCCATCGTCGTTATTGATATAAACTCCTTGCCCAGGAATTCGAACGGTAATATATTCCATGTAAAGAGGCAGTTCACGATCCAATGAATTTACGCAAGTAACTGGAGTCCATTCTTTCCCGTACGAGATGTCCTGATTTATTTATAACTTTATGTAAGTCTAATTTAAGATTATACAAATGAAAAGGTTTCGTGAATCTTTACCGGTAAAAATTCAATTCGCCGAAGAGGCTCAAATTCATTAAGGCAGTCAATATTTGGTTCCATTGAGAAATAATCGATTGGAATCTCGGCCCCAGTTACGGTAATATAAGTGTGTATTTCTTTGTAACTTCCACATCTCATTCCACATGGAGTGTGATAAAATATTTTGTCTCTGTTGGTTCCGGCAACTTCCCTGATGAAAAAAAAAAACATTTGAACTTGATGATACTTGCTAACCAGGCACAAAGGGACGAAAGTCATTGAAACAAGTATTAAAAAAATACCTAGCCCATCCCAAGTAGAAGGGAATCGCAAGAGGGCTGACCTTACGATACTTCAATTCGTCATAGCGGAAAGCGCAACCTTTTGAACAGGTATGTGGTACGTATGGTCGTGGAGAAGGACAGTCCTGTGGTATTTGTATTTTCTGCAAAGCGAATAGACGATATATTAAATACTTCGTCGTACCAGACATGTTAATGAAGATTTTTGTGCAAATTAGTAGGCCTCTTACAATCATATTCCCTTCTGATTCCAATACTGTAGATATCATCACTCCATTCTTTGCACGTATAACTTGTTTTCCAGGTCCCCGGTTAGCATCGAAACCAGTGTGTTTCTTGGCCACCTTTTGATCCTCATCATCAATTCTATTCACTTCAAAAGAGAAGTTCGAATGCTGTCCAACATATAAACAAAATTTCCAATATATAATTTACAAATTTCAATTCGACTTCCAATACTAATGCCATCGAAAAACGAATACTCACTCGAACAGAATAAGTGTGACGACGAGCAACAGTAACAGTCGGCTTTGCCTGCAAAGACTTAAGTCGAGAGAATAAAGGCCCCAATCTGGTCGATCCTCTATAAATCCATTCAAATTCAATGCCATCCGTTTTCTTCAAGTACTGCACCTTCATCAAAGATCCATCCAGGTCAACAATACGGGCAAATAGCCACTGGCCTACAATAAAAATGCAATGTTGTTACTAGTGATCACTGATGTCAGATAAACATGCTGTTAGGGTGGCCTCACCGTTAAGTTCGACGGTAAAAGTTGCGCCAACTTCAGCACGTATCATATGACGGTCAGGGAATTTGGTGATGTAGTCTTTGATGAAGTCCTGTGAATTCTTGTGCACATCTAGCCAAATATCGGCGGATGACTCAACAACTGGGAGGACTTCATTGGGATGAACGTATTGCGCATATCCATCGTCAAAGAACACAAGATATCTGGAGAAATAAATATGCTAAGGCATGGGGAGGTAAAGAGAAATTTCAAACACTAAACGTATCGACCTACCTATATTTGTTGACATCCCTAGGAACTTCTGCAATGATTCCTGCGTAAAGCTTCCCATCGACCTCCACATCTGTGTTGAGTAGATCCTTAAATTTAGCTATTATTCTAGTACCAACGGGAAGGGTAATAGAGCTCGGTTTTTTAAACGCTAGTTGTCTTCCAGTGACATCTTTTAAATAACAGTCTGATTCATCACTGCTTTTGCAACGTGGTTTGACTTTCTGTTGGAACTGCACTGTGTACACCGTCTGAAGGAACAATAATTAATAATTTATTGACAAGAGGAAATTATTTGAAAATCAACTTGAGCTAGCTAAAAATATATTAGACATAGCTGGCATTTCGAAATTATTTCTGTGTTCCTGAAATCACGAAAAAATTAAAATCGCACTTCGCCCCAATCTTGACTGACTCGAACTCAAAAGACCCTGTGGTATTCAGAATTTCTGACCTATTTTTAATAATAACTTGTACTAAGTGTAGAAACTTACAGGGCGGTTTGGCGAGTTGCTCTGACAAATTTTTATTATTTTTGCTGGAAGCCAGTAGAACAAAGAGTGCTTGTGCATTGCAAAAACGTCTTGGCCTTCTTTTGGCTTCACAAATATCAGCTTCCCCATTCTTCTGGTATTAGAAACAGAATTTGTTGCTGCTCCAGGAGGCCCTGTTGTTGGAACCATTTGAATCTGAAAGAAGTCAAATTTTCCATATTTGACATTAGAATGATACGATCTCCAGCGTAATCATAATAAAATAATAATAACAAAAGATTGAACGAGTTTAGTTCAATTCGTCATACCTCGGGGCTTTCAGCGGCATCCTCTGTAGAAAATATACATTGTAAATTCATGGTGGTTGATTAATAATTACAAATATAGATTAAAAAGCGTTTATAATTTAAAAAAGAAAAAGAAATGATGAATTGCTTACCAACTGCCTTTAAATCCGCAAGAGCTTTGGTAAGGGCCTTTGATCCTAGTCTCGTTAACCCGTCAATGTTCAACAAGTTTTCTGACTTCTTCACTGTTATAGCACCACGGCCATCAATATCAACAGAGCCGATCTCAACGTACTATAATATAAAAATTATCTTTATAAGTATATAGTAAATATAAGGTTATAGGATAGATAAATGAATTAGTATTGTAGTAAAATTAGATATGTACGAACTTCACATACAGGGCCACCAACCTTTGAGTTTGTTGCAATGTTTTCGTTATACGTCTTTGTTGTGCCTTCAATCTTACTGCGCAGGTCGTCTAATTGAGCATCAAGGTTTTGAAAACTAAAGGCTACAAAAATGTCAGTAAAACAAGCAAGGTATATTATCACAAAGGAGAACCATTTACAGTTAAGTCTTACGTTAGTTCCATTCCAACTGCATTCTCAATTATGTGACACTTATATTTTAAACAACTGTTCTAAACCTTACCTAAATCATCCACTTCGTCTGAAACACTGGCGGTACATTTCTTGATTTGTGACTCAATGTCAAATTTCTTCATTTGTTCAGTTAGAACATCAGTTAATTTGTTCAATGAGACGGAATACATTTCGGAGAACCCATTTCTTGACTCGCCGGATGAATCCAAATCCACTGCAGTAGGACTCCCCACTGCACAAACAAAATAATAGTACGATAGTATACGAACATTTTTGAAAGGCAAACCTTATAATACGCTTAGGTCTCTACCGAAACAGATGACGTAATTATTAGCAGCAATTAAAGCAAACCGCGAAAACGGAAATGTAATAAATCTATCGATATGCATTTACCCAACAAGTATTGTACTATAGTATTTGCAGTACAAAAATAGTTTTTTTTCTTGCGGATTAGTACGCGAAGGTACTGAAATAATGAAAACTGTTAACTCACCTGGACTGTCAAGATCCACAACAGACTCTGAAGAAGCAGTTTGAATTTCGAATGTGAGATCAAAGAGATTTTCTTTCTTGTTCACCAACGTCTTTGATTTCTGAAATAAAAAATGGAATCAGTTGGGCAATGTGAATTTAATATCGCGACAAAGAATGGGTTAAGTATTTCATGTAAACAGATGATAGGATAGAAAGCACATTATTGAATTATATTCTTACGAAATCGTTGACATTAGTGACAGAGGTAACTTTTTACATCTTTTAGTGTCATTTACATATTTACTTTTAGTGTCCATCTCCATACCAAATTATGGCTGAAGCGGTAACTTGGCTAAGCTCCGACTTGTACCTCAATTATATGTCAACGTGGACATTTTGTTCCTCGTTTAATTAACATTTGCTTTTAAGTAACCATGCACAATATTGATTTATTCATTACAGACAAAGCATGTTAATTAATTACCTCATGAAATGCTTCCGCCTTCTTAAAACAATTAGTGCATATTTTTGCTGGAGCGGTTCCGACCATTCCGAAATACAGGCGAGCGTAGGCCGGTGCCTCCACAACGGTATCTGTCTTCAAATTGCAGTTGGTATTAGCGCAAAACACCTTGACTTTTGGTTTGGACTTGAGGGCAGTGGCCAAAGCTTGAAAATGTTTGAGATACTCCGTTCTCGGAACCGCAGAGTTGTTATGTCCATCCATGTTCTTTGGCGGTGAATCAGTGGTCGATTTAGTTGGTGATGACGACGACTGGAACATGTTTAAAACCGTGGTGGAATCAAACAAATCCGCTAGAACTCACCGTCCTTTTTCGTTATCGTCAATTATTTCCTAATGACGTTAGAGCCATGCTAACTGTAAAATATTAAAAATCTCCATCGTAGCGCGAAATGACAACAAAAAAGAAAACAAACTTGCACTTTCTTCATTTGCATTCACACTTCTTCAGCTGAAAGTCAGTGAGCTTTTTAGCTTTCCCGACTGTAATTGGCCTGACTCACTGGCCTCAAGAATCCACATGAGTTTTTGAAAGGAAGAAATGCATACATCATATTTAGCAGATGCAAAGGAGCATCACCACTACCACCACCTAAACGTCTTGATGTCCTCTTGGTAAAGCCAGAAAATAAAAGAGTGCGTTACAATCCTTTTTCTCATTTTCACATCGCTCTCAGATCTTAAGGAATTCGTCGTCGTCGACAAGGAGAGAAGCAGGCAAAATGGTTTTTCTTTTAAATTTTATTTATACCTACACCAAAACTCGTTCGTTGATATGAACAGTATAGCATAGCATACTATACTATGATGATCAATACCTCCACGAACAAAGTTTTACGTTTTTACCCCACCGTACCATATACCTTCTAGCATTTAGCAATATATATAGCAAGTTGGATTAGACCAACGGCAACAATATTCACAGTCTCACTCTACATATAAATAAAGTAATATGATATTGATGTGCTGGCTTGGCTACCCTCTCCTCAAGTAATGGCATTTAACACGCGAAACAACGAGTTTAATATACATATACGTAAAATGAGAAGAGATTATAAATATTTCTTCAATTCTATTTCTAATTTCTATTTTACAATAGCTCATGTTGAAGATATGCTCCTTTCAGCTTCTTTAGGCATCATGCAACATCATCACCATATATCGTCGCCGTTGCATCGAAAAGAGTGAAAAGGAAGAGAAATTCCACAAAGTTCTGTAATATCCTAGTATTCTCCATCTAATACAAACGATGATATTTTGGGTATTGTAGTCATTTTTGCATTGCTCAACAACAAGCAGATAACACAGTTGGAATTGGAAAATGTGAGCTGTGTGAGGTCTTCTGCGTTGCACATTAAAAAATTGTAGTAGGCCTTCGTATCCAATCCTATCATCGTATTGTATTTGCATTTATTTTTGTGATGATGTGATATATCTCTTTTCACTTTCCAAAGGCTCTAAATATTTATTGCAGATGTTTGGTCAAATCAATTGCAATTGTTTTAATGTAATTGCAATATTTAGTGTTGAATGACTACTTGACCGACTAAAAAAATTAAGTCATGTATAGTCAATAGTGTAAATGTCTGCAATCAAGTGAAGTGAATTATTTAATTTTGTGTGTACTTTTTATGTGGAAGAAATTCGCAAGTGAAGAGCCAGCGACATTTTTTCTTCTGAGGAAGGTTGTTATATTTTTCTTATTCTTCTTTTTTTCGCGTATGTATAATCTAATTCACATTCAAGGAAGCAGTTGACGAGACGAAGGGACATCAAACATTATAAATTTTAGCATATGTCGGGCGAATTAATTAGTTTGGCGAATTAGGGTAAATTATGTTAAAAATTTATGGACAAATTTTTCTTGTAAAATTGTAGTACTTCTTCTGTGCCCATTCCTGCGATGATCGTCGAACATACGGAGTCATTTCAGGCTTGGCTGACAAAGGTTTTGAAACCCCTGTAAGTAATCACTTTTGGAAACATTTTATTAATACATTTGTGTGTGAAGAATAATAATATACAACATTTGCAACAATGCATGTAAATTTTATAAATTTAATATTGTATTCATCTTAGCTGTGATGCTGACCCTGGTGCACTGGCCAAATATGTGCTTGCCCTTATTAAAAAAGATAAGACGGAGAAGGAACTCCGACAGAGTATGGTAGATCAATTGGACGTTTTCCTCCAAACTGGTCAGTGTTTTCAATTTTAACAAATTCAAAAGAATTTGCTTCAATTTTGCTTACTAATTTCGGATAGCATTTAGCTTGAATTTTAACAATTTTTCAATTTTTGCAGAAACGAAAGCGTTCGTGGATAAATTGTTCGAAGCTTTAAATTCGAAAGAGTACTTAAGCGGAAAGTCATCACCCACTGTTGAATCAGTTCAGTCAAAGACCGAGTCGAGTAGCGGCACAAGCGAAAAAGGTAAAAATGAGGCCACGACTGACTCTCCTACTGCGAAGAAGGATAAGCCTAGTGCTCCTTCAGCAGAGAGTGAACCAGCTTCTTCCACTTCTGGATCTATCGCTACCACCGCTGCTGTGAATAGTTTGAATCATCAAATCCAATCCGCGTCCAATTCCTCACCCCCATCCGGCCATGAAGGATCTTCGTCTAAAAAAGGATTAAATACACTTTCAGTTACCCCGTCTGCCCTTTTAAATTCCGAGGCCAATAAAGATCCCACCTCTAATGCCCATAACGATTCCAACAAAGAAGTAGATTCCAAGTCAAGAAGGGATAGAAGAGATGTAAGTCAGCGCAAAAATGATTTTGTTTTCAATATTATTGTTTGTGCATTGTAAGCAAATGAAACATAAAAGCAATGGTTCATTCTAATTGTCGGTTTGTAGGATGATCGTGACAAACGTCGTAAACGATCTAGGACTGAGAGGGATAGAAGAGGTAGCAGATCCCGTTCGGCGGACCGTAATAAGCGATCTCGAAGCCCAAGGTTGGAACGCGATAGAGACCGAGATAGAGACAGGGAGCGCAACGACCGTCTTCGGCATAGGCCAAGAAAGTCTCCTCCATTACGACGCTACGACAGGGATATCTGGGATAGAAGGAGGTCCCGCTCTCCCATTAGAAATCGTTCAGCTTCACCGCGTAACCGTAGCAGGTCTCCACCAAGATATCGTCGTCCTTTCAATTCCAGCCGCTCCCGATCTCGATCTCCAATTATTAGGGATAATAGATCCCCTCGCTCCCCGAGGGACAGATCCCGTTCGCGTTCACCAATTAAAGATAAGAAGGATTCGCTTTTACCCATCCCACTTGCACATCCTTCGGATCCAGATGTGAACAAAGAGCTCACTGATAAACCTCTAGTTCAAAGTGTCGTTGTTCGACCTGTTGGGTCGCAACAGGGTGAGTCGTCTGATCTTAAGGCAGGATACAATGCAGGTCCCTCCGGTGTGCCTGGAAGTACTGGAAATAGGTGCAGGGACTTTGATGAAAAGGGTTTATGTATGAGAGGGGAACTTTGTCCCTTTGACCATGGGAAGGACCCTGTAGTGCTTGAGGACAGCGTCGTTCTTGGCGTTGGATCGGGCACACCAGGTTATGGAGGAAGAGGCATTGTTCCAGGAGGTGGACCGGGTTATTCAGGTCCACTGGTGCGACCGGGCATGATGGGTAAGACAAACTGTGTTTCTTTGTTTTTCATTAAGTCAAAAAAAAAAAAGAATTCGAATTAATTAAGGCGATTGTTGTTGAGGGCTAAAGTTATTTTTTTTACATGACAATAGGTGAGTATTATCCTGACAACCCATCTCTTGAACCACCCTTGGGATGGGGATCTGGAGCACCACAGTTCAGACCACGGCATTTAGGTGAGGTTTAGTGTGAAGAGATATTGTCGTTTTCGCGAAATGTTACATTCCTATTTGAAGTAATGCGTCTTCAAACTTAATAGGTTACGATGGTGTAGTGAGAGGGAGAGGAGGAGGGTTATTGTTACGTCCATCAACGATGGGACCGTATCCGGTTCCTGGTCAACGGCAGCTTATTAGTGTACCTGTCGTCGGCGTTCCTCCACCCGTTCCTGTGATTGGCGATATGCGCGGACCTCATCCACAGATGTCCTCAATGCAAATGCATTCAATGCGTGGTGTTCACGGTATGAGAGGCCGGGGTAGAGGTGGCTTTGATCATGGTCGGCTTGGTGCTAAACCACCACGTAACTACACGAATTGTTCGCTTGAAGTTCGCAAGATTCCTCGGGAACAAAATACAATCATGGATTTAAATAGTCATTTTCTTCGTTTTGGGAAAATCATCAATATCCAAATTAATTACGATAATGACCCCGAGGCGGCTTTAGTTACTTTTAGCTCTCCATCAGAAGCTCAGCTTGCATATAGATCTACGGAAGCCGTTTTGAACAATCGGTTCATACGAGTTTTCTGGCATAACAAAGAAAAGGAAAATGAAGAAGAGTCAGAAACCAATACTGCCGCAACTGGTGGTCCTAGAGTTTCAGTGAAAGATCGTTTAGGAGCTCAACAAGAACCACCAGTAGAGCATGAGAAAATATTAATTTCTGGTAACAATCTAACCAAAACTGTATACAACAATGCTCTTCTTACGAAGAAAGTGGAAACCCCTCAAGATAAGTTACAGGTATGAGTGGCCTCATGTGTACTTTTAAGTCAGTCACCATTATACAAATTCGGGTATATTCTATAAACTAAAAAATGTGTACTTTTATTCACATGCTAGACTGTCGAGTCCATTAAAAGGAGTCAGGAAATGCTAGCTGCCCAATTGAGTTTAAAAAATCTTCAAGAGCAAAAGAAGCAAGAAGCTTTGAAAATGTCAAATGATTTAAGAAAACGACAGCAAACTATAATGGAGGAGCAAATTAATCAACAGAAGAAACTCATTGCAAAAATGGAGAGTGGTAACTTAAAACCTGAGGAAAGGGAAGAAACCTTAAGAATACTTAAGGTACTACAGGAAAGTGTTGCAAAATTAAGAAAGGACCTTGAAGATTCTAATCCAAAACATTTGAAGAAACCAGTGTTTCAGGGGCCTCGATCAAAGGAAGAGGTGAATTAAATTGTTTTAACGCTTTTAATAGAGAAGATTTAAGAATGCTTTTTAGGAAATTAAGAGATATGTATTATTTAAAGGGGGCTAGAAAAGCACACAAGACTTTATATTAATGCTCACTGTTATATTTAAAGGCTCAGAAAGAAATGCTTGACGCGGAACTGGATCTGTACAACAAAGAGCAACAAGGAGGAGATACGGTTGATCTCCAACGGAAGGTTCTTGAGCTAAGAGCGCGCGCAAAATCTATGGGCCTCATCGGTATGCGTGGAAGGGGCGCTTACAGAGGCATAGGCCGAGGTGTTTACAGGGGTCGCGGGATGATAAGAGGGTAACCTTTTTATCTTTTAATGATAGCCAAAAACATGAAGTGCTACTCTACTTGACTATCTGGAACAATAATTTTGTTTTGTTTAGAAGAGGTAGGGGCAGTGCACGTGCTTTAAGAAGCGTTGACCGTCGTCCAACCAAAATTCGTATCACTGGCTGCACTGCCAGCAAATTGCCAGATTTGCTTAATCATTTTTCTGTAAGTTCTTTATTTTAAAATGATAGGAAAGATAGTTTTTTTATCGTTTTTACCTTCATCTTGAATGTTATTTTATAACACACTCCATTTCTATTCTCAGGTCTTTGGAAACATTAGAGATTATGAGTCGGACGCCACTATTCCAATGATGATAATTGATTATGATTCTCGCAAATGTGCGGAGGTTGCCATGGCCAATGGACAAATGTTTGAGGATGTCAAGCTCACTCTGGAATGGGTAACGGAGAACAACTCTGAGCCAAAAACGAGCCAAGTGGAGAATGCCAACAACAATGGTGACACGTCAGCTCATGACGACCTAGACACTAGTGCGTCTGTCGACGAAGATGACGACGAGGTTTGACTTGCATCTCATTTCAATTTCTTATCCTTGTTATAAATGATCTACATTTCCGGAATGCCGCTAACTGCTTTATCTCAATAACCAAACGCTAAAATATTTAGTTTGTCTAATACAACTATTCTGCAATGCTTTGGTACATAGAAATCTACTTTCTCTTGTCCATATAGTGTGTATTTTGTCCATAGCGCATGCTCAAATCATTTGAGCGAAATGTTGTCAAAGTTTTGAGAGTTAAGTTTTAATTCTTCTTCGTTTTGACGTACACAGCTTGGCGATATTCTGAATAGTGAAATACTTCTAACTGGTGAAGAAGATGAGGAAGATGATGAAGACCGAAGTTGGAGGCGATAGTTATTACCCTTCCCCGATAGCCTTGAAAGATGTCCAGAATATAGTACCCTTCCTGATTGATTGTTATTTGGGTTAGAAAAGAAAATGCGGGTCGTATGATGTTCAACATGAATACCTGAGTATTTAACGTTTTTCCAATGGAATCCAATGCAAGACCAAACTTCAGAAACCAAGCGTCGAAAGTCAGGATTTTAATGAAATCTTTAGAAAAAGCTACAGAGTTCATATAAGGGAAATAGAAAATAGTAAAGAAAATAATTGTCATGGTTCAACGGAATTGATAATGAATTTTTATAGGACAAAATTGCCACAAACTTGTGAATTTTAACTATCACGTGCACATGTTATATGCAAAGAAAATACAAAAGAATTTCTTTAGAGTTCATTTAAACTTAAACACCAATTTATATTTCCACAAGTGGAGTAAAAACTATGTATATTTACTATTCTTGTATCTTCGTCATGGTAGTTTTAATTGACAAAAAAATTATGAATCAAATTATTAATTGCCAGGTTGTATCAAGTGATTTTTACGAAATTTAACAAAGGGTAATCGCGAACGCTAACATTTCAGGAAACAGAGTAAGATTCACAGATTCTTTTAAAGTTTTAAGAGTGAAATAAGTGAGATGAATGAAGTTTACAGAATCATTTCAGAACAGAAACTTTACACGGAGAAAGGAATTGTCGCATTAGATAAGAGATAAAACACATTTTAACTTACATAGTCTGTGTACCCGAAACACACTAAAAGGGAAACGCTTTTGAATTTTATTGTTTTTATAAGATACTTTTAATTCACGATTTTAAAATATTGCACGGATAAATATAATTCTCTATTAATTTTTTAAGAAGTAAAAACCTTTTCTTTTCTTGGATGTTACTATACAACCCAAGCAGTTAATAATGTAGTTGCAGTAAGTGCTGTGTCAAAATAACCTTGTTACATGACACACAGTGTATGACTGTATTAATCTAGATGTGTCGCAGAAGCGAATGTAGCGTGAATGCAAAACCAAATTTTACCTAACCGTTGTGAATACCAAGCAGTAATTTGGGGAGCATTATTGAATCTGGATTTTTGGAATTTTGGATCATTTTCAATAGGACGTCTTCCTTTATTTACGCATGACAGGTTTCTGTCTGCACAAATCAGACATACAAAGTCTTGATCAAAAACTCGCTTCAAACTTCGCTTCTACGACATTTCTGAATGGTTAATTAATATTCTTGATATTCGATTAATATAACCATTATTTTTAGATTTCAGTCATTTATCAAGTTTTATAGAATAGAGAATTTGTTCGCGTGTAAATAAATATCGTGTATATAAATACATGTATATATATTTGCAACGCCGAAAGATAAGCGTTACAAATGAACGATGCCAGGCAAAGGTTTATTATGATTCTATTCATCAAATTTTAACAGTTTTATTTGAGTGAAAGGATTGCATGTGAGCAAATAGGTAAGATTTATTAGCTAGCTATTACCATAAGATAAGATATATGTACGTAGTTATAGACTTTAAGATAAGTATTTGTGATCTATTTTGTTTTGACATGTACATATTACTTCCTGCAGTGTAGGTTCTACAAAGCGATGCCTTCAATTTAATTGTTTTAGCTAGTATAGAGTATACTTCTAAAATAATACAGATGTAAATTAATATTAATCATGAAACTTTGAAATTGTACAATACCAACTTTAAAACTGTAAGCTTCTGAGAAGAAAATGAAAGAAAAAGAGTTCCAGAAAAGATATTGACCTTGATCTATTGATCAATCCCAAATTGGGAAGAAAAAACACGAAATCCTAAAATGGATTAGTGAGTTGCCAGGAGCCAAAAACATGTGAATATTATTGCAGTGATTTAAAGAAAGAGACGAAGCTAATTTACTAAGTATATCATGTAACGCTGAACGTTTCAAAAAGAAATGAATATAATATTACTAAAGAAAATATAATATTAAATAAAAAAAGATTCTTTAATTTGGATATATAGTTTTATATATCCATTTTGGTATCAAATCCAATCACAAAACCTTTGATGTTTATCAAGTTTATTTGCATGAATTTTAAAAGTGCATAAGCACGTATGACCAAAATAATTAACATTTTCTTCCATAGCAAGGTTCACTGGAATTTTGTTTGCATTTTCTGTATATCTTTGGTTAACCTACAGTTTCAAGTGTCGTTTATATGTCAAAGGGCTGACCATGACCATGAGTACCGAACATCGAACAAGGTAAATTAGAGACCCCAGATTCCTCTGTATTTCTCTGGGATGAATTTCTTTGAAAATCCAGAAAATGATAACGATGATGATATAGAAAAAGCGGATGCATGAATGTTTGACAGAAAAAGTTAAACGAAGCAGTGTTTTCATTTTTATATGACAATTAATTACATAATTTGCCTATCTAAAGTAGTTGCGAACTAGGGGATTCGTCAATAATATTGTCATTTTTGATTCGAACAAATGCTATTCAATCACCTAAAACACGATAAGAATTTTAAGATGTACCTGCATGCACTCCTGCAAACGGTTGTACGCAGGATAGCTGCAAACCTGCAATGAGTTCAACCATAGGCAGGCAAAGCAACGAAGGAACAATTGCAGTCATGGATCTGCAACGAGAAGCATTTTTGTCCACTTCGGAGAAAATGATGTGGATGTGGAATGAAATTCGATTCGGCAGTTTTGATGCAAGTGGGTGGTCCATGCATGGTTCAGGCAAGCATCCTATAGTACCGAGTGCCGAGAAACCGAACTCATCCTTAACCTAAAAATTCATGGAAACGCCATGTTGATTCGATCCAACTAATCAACATGCATATCCACTTCACTCTATTACGACGAAAGCGAAACAATTACGGAAAGAAATCTATTGAAAGGAATAAATCAATGTATGAATACAGCAGCAACTGAAAGACGCATGCGTCAATTTTTCCTTTATAAATCGATTGAATTCCATAGTTGCGTCTTCAGTCAGAATTATCATATCGTCCGGAACAGTCATTGCTACTAGATCAGTTTTATAGAAAATTCTAAAGCTTAACTATTCACATCTTCTGATTGCCGAAAAAATCTTTAATTTTCGAAAATTTAATCCTACCCGATTTCAAAAATGGATAAAAAAGCCAAGTCATCCTTGTTTCACAAAGGGAGAGGAAAAGAACCTTCGACTGAAGAGGACAAAACGAAGAAACCTTCTAATACCAGGCGGAGGAAGGATGACTGTGTTACTGTGAGGTAATGCTATGTTTCTTACTATGTAAACAATATAAATATGCAAGAATTAAGAATGTGAAGTAAAAAAATATTTGTTAACATTTATAATAGGTCCATTGCTGATGATGTCAGGAAGGATGGTTTTGTTGAACTGTTTCACGATATCAAAGAACCACGCCCGTTTGAAAAATTTGGGAAACTTGATGCCTTTGACATGCATGACTGGAAGGCACCTTTTGACGCATCAATTGATGAACCTTCTGGAGATTTTGACTGGTTTAACCGTCAAATTCGTCAGTCTCCCACGCCCGCGGCCCAAATGGAATGTCTCGTAGAGGACGGCGGAGTTAGGAAACAGAAGCACATGGAAGGTCTGGATTTGCAGAGTGCACCGGAAGCACTGATCATGGCTAGCGACGGGTGCCGCGTTTGGATTCACTACAGCACGTATGTAGAGAAAGGAAAGAAGCTGGTGCTCATTGACTCCACCAAAAAACACCGAATGGCAACTTCTTTGGAGATCGGGGTCGATGGAATTGCCGGCCTTTACTTTGCGTTGAAATCAATGAAAAAAAAGGAAATCGCTGAATTTCTCATTGAGTCTGACTACGCGTACGGAAGGATGGGAATTCCTGGTTTCGTGCAGGGAAATCAGAGTTTGAGATTCGTTGTGCAACTCATGGAGATCACAACGAAGACTCGCAAATCAGCAGCATTTATGGACGAAATGGAACGCATGGCTGCGAACTTGACCCTGGAAGACATTACCGCGGATGTGGAGCAACTGATTGAGGCAGCTAAAGCAAAGTTCAACAAGAAACTGTACAGAGAAGCTACTGACCGTTACACATGGGCGTTAGAGGTCATACAAGATTTTATCAAGGGGAAACAAGACTCCGCTGAGACCAACGGATGCGAATCAAGCAACGAAGATTCTCACATCACCCCACAGGAAAAAGAGACTCTGGATAAGAAATGCTACCAGATTTACTGCAACTTAGCATTATGTTACAACAGCTTGGAAGACTATGAAGAAGCTGAAACCATTTGCACGTCAGCTCTGGCTCTTGAATACCCTCTTTTGGAACTACAGCCAAAATTATTATACAGATATGCCGATTCGTTGTTACACATGCAAAAATACGAGGAGGCGTCTGAAGTTTGCGACCGAGGATTAGCATCGGAATGGGGTCATGACGATTTCATGAAAATGAAGTCCAGGGTAATTTACTATAAATTGAATTCCAAGCGAACTCATTTTTCCTCATTTGTTTCGAAGTATTACGAAGAAAGAAATAAAAGATGTATGTTGCATTGTCTAATTATTAATTTTCCATATATTTTTTTCAGATACAAGATGCAATGATGAGTACGACACAACAGGAGGAGCCTGACGACGAATCTCGATTCTCACAACAGGCTTGAGGAAATGGTGCAAGAAAATCAGAACTCTTATTCAAAAGAATTATCAAGGAAATAAACATTTTTATTCATTCCAAAAAATGTACCACATTACATGAATCGTTAGAAAATTGGTAAATTTTAACAGTTTAGAAAGTATGTAAAATCTTACTTTAACCGCCATACTTATACAGAATGGATATAGTATTACACCCAATATTTTTCTGCAGTTCAAGCTTTATTTTTACACTTGAAAATCTAACATTATCTTGTTAATTAATTTTGACACAAGGATTGTTGACACGTAAGATTCGGATTTAATACTATCTATATGTACGTAGGTAGGTATGTACTTAAATTAATTAATGGAAATAAATGAAAACATTTACAAAACACCAAAAGAGTCAAAGATCTTACGATTACACTATCTCTGGAATGCGAGATTTCGTGATGAAAAATGTAAATTTATTTTACTTAACCGTTTCCAAGAAGTCAATCTTTCCTTATCAATCTCATCATCATCCAGATCCAGGTAAAAGTAGCATCTATATGACCTCGACTTAAAATTATTTACCGGGGTTACTCATCCATTGAACCGACATTCTGTGCAAAACATGCACATTTAGGTTCGGCTTAACTTATTGAGTAGAAAAAAAACTTAAGTAAAACATGAGAAATTAATATAACGAAAACTAATCTATTTCGTAAACGCGAACATACTACCTATAAATAACTCTATTATTGTTACATATTCAATATAGTACAATAATAATATAAAATATCTAAAGTCGGCTCTACACAAACTTTAGTAGTTATACCCGTTTCGCCCGTGATTACATCATGAGAAACTATTCGTTCCAGAATAATAATATCACCGGAGAACCACACATAAACGATAAGCAAATGCATTCATTTGTTTTTTTTTGCGCGTGGAAATAAATATGAATATTTAACTTAAAAGGTACAAGCGTTTTAAATTATTTCAAGCAAACACAAAACGTAATTCGCGTTTTTATATAGAGTTTTTTATTTTTGTAATACATTATGTAAAAATGTATGGCACACACTACATTCTCTAATGAGGAATTTCATATTTATTTCATTGAAAAACTAGGCAATTTACTAGGAACTTTTTTTTCATTCACTTCACGAGTACCACTTTGAATTGTACATGTACATAATAAAATCTAGAATCACCTTACGTGCTATAAACATATTATATCGTACAGTACATAAATATAATTTTGTTTTCGAAACTATTTATTTATGGTTATGTTTGAGGTTGAGGTAGATGGTTCATCTGGTTTGAGTATCATTATCCATATCATCAATATTTATTAAATTTCCTAAAAAATAATTATTTATTATGCACGTGACAAATTTGTCTAATACCCGTAATCATTTCCAAATTTTCACTAGCATAAAATTGTATTGGAATAAATAAATAAGATTTTTTTTATTGTAAATGATGCTGTTGTTTCCTTATGCCTATTTATCTTTTTATCATAATACATAATGAAGTATCCATTAAATCCTTAATTAAATATTATGCACGTGACAAATTCGATTAATACCCGTAATCATTTCCAAATTTTCACTAGCATAAATATCAATAAAAAAGATATTGATTCTGTTTGTTCAAAAAATTATGTTGTAGTTGTACTTAAGCCTAAAATTGTATGTATCTCAATGAAATGTAGGAACTTTCCGTTTCAACTTTTTTCAAGTCTTATCTGACTCTGTTCTTCTCTAAATTAAAAAATTAATAACATTTTTAAGTTTCAGTCTTTGCAAAGTTGTTGGAAGTGAAGAGTAGTGGAAGAGCAATTTAAAGGATTGCTGAAAACGGTAAAAAGATCTTTTATACTCTTGAACTCAATGAAAAGCATACAACGTAAGAATAATGATGATGATCTACTATACTATACTATATACACTTATATCACTAAATAGGATTAATTCATGAGTAACTAATGACACCCGTATTAGTTGCAAATTGATTTCAATCGAAATAAATAAAGTCTCTTTTTCACAGGAAAAGAATCATAAATACATAAAAAATGCAGTCTTAAAGAACAAAGACGGAATATTTCATCAGTTTTTCTTTCATTTTTTTAAAGAAAGAGTTTCGCTATAGGAACTTTTGTTTTAAAAAAGGAACGTTTTTGACACAACGTTATTTTGTAAAGAATGATTTTTAAGGTATTTTCTGGTATATACACCATCCATTTAAAAGTGTAAAATGATAAGTAGACAACTGTTTGTTCATACTACTAGTCATGATGGAATGCTATAGAGATGTCTTCGCAAGAGGATTCATTCTTACCGTTAGTGCTGCTATCGGCAGCACGCAAGTCTTCGTCACTGTACAAATCTGGAGTTTCTTCAGAACTTGTTGTGGAGTTGCAGTATGGGCGTAGTAATATGGAGCCATGATGTAGATTGTGATTGCCTATACCACTTCTAGGACTTGGAGTGGATGACGCCGTAACGCTGGAGCTGCTTCCACTGTAATGTCGGCCCCTGAGAGTGCTCCCAGTCATTGACAGGTCTTCTGGATGATCTTGCTCTGGAGCAGAGTCAGGAAGAAAGCTGCCCACCGGACTCACGGAAGGAGGTGTATTATGGGTTATAGTTGCAGCAACCGGAAGTCCTTCCAACCGAATAATACGTCTCGTCTCACGACATTTGCGCTCCCGCTTTCCGCACTTTTCTGCGCTGCTCATGCCACCGCTTTCAAGTATTGATGGATCGCTTCCCCCTTCATTGCCATTTCTTTCACTGCCAGCTCGACTTGCGGGAGTGAGAAGTTGGGGAGGTGATGTATCTGGGGAAGAGGAACAACCACCTTCATCAGGATGATCTTGGAACAAGGGCCCTTTTTTGGGCTGTTGGGCATGTAAACACCTTGTCCCGAGCTCCGTTTTGCCCCGGACTAGTTTGTCCTTGCGTTTTCCGATTATTGTTGGTGGTGATCTCGGGGGAACTGCCACTTCCGTTCATGTCTACGCGAGTTTTATTCGTTTTCACGTTCGGGGAGCAATCGATTTCCATTTTTTGTATCTGACTATCATTTCCCATTTTGCCCACTGGACTTTTCTCCAGAATGAATGGCTGGATAAATGGATCGTTGATGTGCATTGGTTCAGCCTCTTTCCCAAATTTTTCATTCTTTAACGACACATCATTCTCTGAGGAAGTTACAATACTTTCATGATGATGATTAGCCAAACTGGGCCTTCCAACTTTATTTTTCCGGTTGGTCTTAGAAAGCGTGGACACCGATAACGGCGCCGTACAATTCCGAACCGCTCTTTTGCTAACTTTGCTCAAGTTTCCAGAATTCAAGTTTTTATTGTTCTTATTAGCCACGTTATTGTTATTCCGCATTTTGTGACTTTTATTGTTCGGAATGTTGTTGTTCTTGTTATTATTGGCATTCGTTGTTGGGACTGGAGGGATATTTGAGGTGGTAGACGTGATCTTCCTGTCATCAGAGTTATTTTTAGCTGCTGCGACTTGTTGCTGCTCACCAACCCATGAAGAAAGGATGTCAAGTTGAGCTGCATTTGGGAGAGTAGCTCCAGGTAAAGCCGCAAAAGCAGGAACTGCAGCGGCTGGAAGGTGATGGAACAGATTTCGTTGATGATGTTGGTGTAGAGGATTCTGATGAGCAGGGTGATTAGCAAGAGCTGGCTGAAGGGCTAATGGGATTGGAATTGGGAGCTGGAACCTCGTATTCGCATTGTTCGCGGCAAGACTAGCAAACAAATGCGTGGAGTAGATTGGATCTGCCCCAAAAACCAATGCTGACGCATTAATCAGAGACAAGCCACTGTACGGTGGGGAGGGGATGCTGGACGTCACCAAATGTTGAAGCTCTTGGTCCCGAATCAGCTTATCTGATGATGAAAGATGAGCCGCGGCTGGCATCCCTCGGGTAGTCGTAGAGCCGTTATCCCCATGCTCCTTCATTTTCCTTTAATTTACGATGGTGTATGTAAGTGATAAAAAATGTTCTGACAGGTCTTTTTCGCTTTCCTTTCCCCCGGTTCACAGGCCTAGAAAAACACAAAATGAATCCATGATTTCCTAACATGATTTTTATTTTCAAATCGACAAATCAAAGATGAAGTTTGATAAAAACCAACTTGAGCTTGGAAAAGAAATAGATTTCTAACTAGCAGGAATTTCACTTGCACTTCTCCAGAGCCGAAACCCAAGCGGGCACACCTTTTCTCAAGTGATTGCATGAAGCAACTGAAGGCAAAGGGACAGTGACAAACCATGAAACAAGGAGCAAAATGAAATCAGTCAGTCAGTGCAAGTACAAGGGTAGGTTTTTTATATGATAATATGTCAAAAAAAAACGAATGACTGAAGTATGTAGTAGAACTACGATGAAGATGAAGGTACCCAACCCAGAATGCTCATAAACAATGAAACGGCGGCATTAACTGGTCTCCGTAGTTCATTGAAATGAGAGAAAACGTAATTTGCATAGATCCTAGCTCTTTAAAGACCAAAGGGATGCAGGAGAGGTGCATTGCAAGATTCTTAAACATGACGTTCAGTTTACTCATTTTCGTGGAATATGGCGCGCTTCATGGGAATTAATATACTTCCTAAAGCTATATTTCCATTATCGTCATTTCATTTTGAAAAAAAAAATATATCATGAAAACTTCGCCTCGACTAGTCCATGAGGAATACGAAGAATGATCATTCCTTCATCTCATAATCAATTCCAAAGAAATCGCCTGGTACTAAAGAAGTCCAAGTGCAGTGAGCCATATGAACATTCAGTCATTTGCAAGCTAGACTGTAAAGTAGTACGAAACAGTTTTTTTTACCTCTTCCCATTTACCTGTTTTACTTTATGTATCCTTCAATCCATTTACGATTCAAATGCATTCCATTTAAACATCGCAAGCATTAATTTTTTACCATGTAAGTATGCAACACTGTATGAATACCTTTCTGCATATTTTTTAGAACAAACTTGATCGTCGTAAGTCAAGAACCTCCATCATCATAGTTTGCATGAAAACAACTCACCTTTCTTCCATTTTCCTGGTACATTTCGTACCAGTTGAACAACGATTTTCAGAGAATTTGAGATTTTGAGAATAAGACAAAAGATTGTGGAAATGAGAAACCTCCTACAATTCATAAATATCAAATTTACAAACTAACGGTACGATTCTACAAAAATAAGTGGAGCATTGGCCGATTCATGATGCGTCAACCCAAAATGTCTCCCCAAAAACCTCATCATATTCAAACATCTTTGTTTTTTAACTTATCGTATGAGGTTCACCCATTTCTTTCCTTAAAAAAATGTAAACTGTCCGTATACACGTAGGCAAAAATATAGGTACATTATACAATTGAATGAATTGTGAAATCATATAAAATTCCTGCTTTTAAATATGCACCCAAAAAAACGTAATCCGTATTTACAGATGCATACATGCAAGCTTGGTTCCTTGGACTTGAAAAAAATATTAATTTCCTCTTTTTAAAATCCAGTTTTAGCTGCTACATTCACAAAAATATGACGTGAAATGAAAATGAAGTCCAAGCTCAATCCATCTTACGCTAGCCCATTGTTCTGTTTGTAATAAAATGTAAAAAAAGGAACGGTTTTTCAAAAACCATTTCTTCTGGAAAAAAATCTACGGTGATGGTGATTGTGATGAAGCAGATAACAAAGGTAATAGATTGGTGTTGCATAAGTACAAGTACAAAAACCATATCGTACTTTTTTTTTGGAGAATCCGTTGGAAAAGATTTGAACAAAGGAGAGAGTTACACAAATTTTTAAGATCCCTTTTTCCAATAAAAATGCAAACTCAGGCAAGAGATTAAGAAGGTTGCTTTGCTTTGCTCTTATGCTGAGCTGGGTCGTTAAACATCAAAACGTGAACACATTAAGTACCTTCTTTCTTAGCTCCCGGTCTTATGACTCGACCCTTCCATTCTATATTTCCTTACGAAATTCTTGTTGGTGACTTGTTGAGCTATTGCCAAAAAAGAACGAAGGATACGGTGTGTAAAAAAGGATGCATATATTGTAATGTGTGGGTACTGCCTTTAACATTTTTACATATAACACTAGTCCATTACTCGATAGGTTTTTGTTAAAAAAAAGTATTACATAATCAAGTACACTTCCATAGCAAAGGAAAAAATAATAATGAGCAACAGTCTACTTATGTATTTCCTTTTATTGTATAAAAAAAGCTTGGGTTTTCTTGTTCGTTACCATCAGATCAAAATCTTATGGAAAACTCGATATTCTCGATTTCTCTTTTTTTATTTGCCTAGTAATGTGTAAGCATGCATTATCTATTATCTTTTATTTTTTCTGTGAAGATGCAAAACAAGAGTATTTAAATCATTGCATTTTAAATATGAACCAAAAGTTTAAAGTTTTCACTTAAAACAAATAGGCATATTATCCCTCTTCCTTAATTTTTTTAACGATGAGCCTCTCAAAAAATGCTTGATTCACGGAAACCTTCTTTGCCTGCGATGATAATGATAAAAATATGAAGTGCATTCTGATAAGAAGAAAAAGGCTTTTTACTTTTATGATATTTGTGCTATGCATGTGCATCTCATATCTCATCACTTGAAAGGAGCAAACTTTTTTTCAAGTGTATTTGACAAAATGTAACATTCATTAAAACACCCTTTCCCGTCAACTTTAAAAAACATAATCAGAATCACACACATCATAATCTTTCTGAGAAGCCATTTACTTGAGCATGAGTGCATGCGGACTGTAGATGACATTGACTTTCGTGAATGAATGAGTGAACATCAAAAAACTGAATAGAATCAGAGAATAAGATAATTTGCTATTTGAAAAGGATTTCCAGCCTATGACACTAGCTTCCTTATTGTTCTGCTCTAGAAAAAAATCTCATTGTGTTAACTTGTCAATGTCATCACTGCTAATGTAATGCATAATATGAAAAGAGTTCAACTCGTCGTGTCGTCTGTGCGTGTGTGTGGTTATGTAATGTGTTCATAGGAATGTTGTTTTTTTTTTCATTTCTCCACAGTCTCGTCGATAATGGGTAAGGCTAACAAAAAGCCCATTAATAAGCTAAAATGAATGAAAAAGGGTTGCGCATTCACCCGTCAATTGACAAAGCCCCTTTGAAATGTCTTCTCATGCATGTAGGTATGTATGTAAATCCACCGACGAACCGACAAAAAAATTTGCCATGATCCTGTGTTTATTAGTGTTTTGTTGAAGAACCTATTCATCATGGAGAAGGCACACTCACTTCACTGAGCAACAACAACAAAATGAATGACATGACAACCCTTTTCATAGTATTTATGTTAAATATCATTATGAAAAAGGGGTAAGTGTCATAAAGAATAACAAGACATGTGTCATAATTTGGAGGAGTGCTGAATAGAGTGTTGAAAAGAAAGCAAAGATGATTATGATGATGATGATTATGGGAAAGGGGTGAACTCCTGCTAGACGGTTGCCTACTCAATGCCTGACTGATTGTGAAGTGGAGTGGAGAAACCTGTTTTCCCATCATATTACATCATAAAAAGTATAAACATGAGCAACAAAATTCTTTAGAGGATTGGGACAACCCTTTTTTTCAGCTACCGCATCTCATGAGAGAAAGGGGTAAAAAATGAGTTGTACAACAGGTTGCCCTTAAAAAAGGATTTCCTACTCAAATGGGTCATAAGTATTATCCTTTTTCCGTGTATTATCTCATGAAAGGGTTCACAATGCGATCATATCTCACCCTAAAGCACATCATTAAAAAAGATCAATAGAAAAAAAATAAGAACAGGTAGAACAGAAAAAAAATCATTGACAAGGTCAGAAATTATTACAAATACAGTTATAAACGATAAGGTCGATAGTAAAAAAAATTGTTTACCTTTTTTTAATATTTGTGGAAGGCTCTTCTAATGTGATTTCAAGTTTTTTAACGATTTTGAACTTTTTCTTGTCTTCATATTCTTTTTTCTTTGACGGAGGTGCTCGCACAACAGCAGCACTAACGGTAGAATTTATATCCCAAAGTAGTAGATTAAGTTGTCTTCGTCTTTTTTTTAGCTTACGTAAAATTAAATTTCTTCACTGAAAAAGTTATTTTTTATAGGAATGTAGTAATTGATGAAACAATTGTTGTCTTTTTGTACCACATAAAAATTCACAGTGTAAAAATGTTCTCTAATTCATGTCCAGATATTTCTAATATTTTTTACAAGTTCCTTTGACTTTTGAACTTTTTTTCAATGAGACTATGATGAGGTATATTTTATGACGACTGTAATTTCAAGGTAACCATTATACTTTTCAAATAAATTATTCTAGTTTTGACTTAGTTCTGTAGAAAAAAATTATTTCTATTTATATGTTTTTGTTTTTTTTTGTGGAATGTGAATAGATTTTTTTCAGGTCACTGGTATCAGTAATTAATATTTTCTGAGATTTTATTTCTATTCCATTGAGCCCCTGAGGTAGAGTGAATTACTTGAGGTAGATTTCACGAGTTCAAAGTTACTCAAAAAAATTTTGTCGAAGATTATGTTGATTCTTTGACCAACCACCGGTTCAATACTTAATATTTCCGAATTTTGCTGTGTAAGCTCGGTTAACTCCAGAATCAGTCAGTGTTGTTGGACCAGAAAAAGCCAAAGTTCACATCAAGTAAAAGTCAAATTATCCCTTATCTTTCCATAGACTTTATTTTTGTCACACCAGTTTTTTTTTCACCGGTCCATTTCATAACGAAACTGAGAAACATTGAGATTAGAAGGTGAATAAAAGCACACTCGTATTATAGCGCACTATAATTATTGGATAGAAAAAGTTTTTTACAAAAAATAACTACCGGTCCCTTTAGTGGCAACCATGAAGAAAACCGTTTCCATTAAATAAACTCTTTAATTTTATTATCAATCACTTTGTAAAAAACGCTGTTTTACTTATGCAAACTATTTTTGAAAAACGTTAATAGGCGCGCACGCCAATTGACGTAAGAACGCTTGTTGGTAAACTGTTCCCATACAAATTGATTTAAATTAAACTCCGATCCTTGACAAAAATTATTCAAACTTGGTTCGGAAACTTACTTTCGAAAATATAACTTGACTAAAACACTGACTTATGAATGATTTGATGTAAAAGACTATTATCCCCGAAAGGACTAAAAATGTTCACAAAAAATGAGAGAAATAAAAAGTAGGGGAGGACTACACACAGCAGGATTGGTTTCTGAGGGTGCGTGAGTGCGTCTGAATCAGTGGAGGTCTGAGTGAACACTGAGTGAGGTTGGCAAGATCAGTAGTCATCTTCTTTTTTTTCATGCTGCTGGAGAAAAAGGAGTACCTACTCTTTCTAGTCCCATAATTCTCTTCCAAACAAACAGCGGTATATATATTCTCACTGTGGATGCAAGATGCATCCGTATGAGAAAAGTGTCACCATCTAAAACTACTAAAAACTCATTGCTTCCCTGTGTAATGCATTTAAGAGAATAGAGGGATACACGCACGCATGCATCATCATCACCCTGAATGTTTTTATTGAGATAGGGCAAAGGAATTCCAGTTTCCTCAACCTAGCTTAACTTTCGAAAAAAAATGATGTGGGTCTAAAGCAAGAGATGCGTTTTCCATCTATCCAATCAACCAACCATATCTCAATAACGTGAGTAGTAAAGAGTACAGGAATAACAACAAGGAAAAAAGCGTTATCGCCTTTACCACCATTTTTCATCCATCCTTTCAGTTTACCAACTTTTTACCCTCTCATAATGCTTTTTTCCTTTTAACTTCTTTTTTTTCGTGCAAACATTAATTTTTATAAAGAAACTTTTCAGAATATAGGAAAAAATCTCTCTATCACATAATAGAATTAACAAATTTTTATTAGAAATCGCTTGAATTCCTGTTATAAACGCTGCAGACTTTTTTTTTACACATTTTGTCAACCAAAGGCCTCATTCTAAAACATTTTTTTCCCTGTCGTAATGTACTTGTTTTAGAAGGATCCATAATACCATAATTTCATCAAAAAGTCTTAAGAGAACTAATAAGAACGTCTTAGCTAAAGATATCGAAATGAATGTCATGCTAGATTGAGGCTCGTGTCAAATCTTTAACTTTTGTTGGTTTGCCTCTAAAAATAGCAATAAAGTTTGTGGGCGGCCTAGGTATGCGTACGAACCTTCTGAAAACAGATTACTACTGAAAATGACATGAAAAGGACGGGATGACACTTTACAAAACCTTTGATTCATCCACTTTTGACAATCAAAAGGAAAGACAAGGAATTCAATAATGAAAGAAATAATAGCTATAATGAGGATGGAGAATGAAGATGACGACTAGGTTGCGGCTGTCGGCTATTGCCCATTGTTAAACACGACAGTGCCACACAATATTATTCAATTCAATGCGTGCGTTTGTTTTTAAAAAACGCAATCTGAAGAAAGATGGCCATCAAAATGAGGATGATGAGACGGACGTCCGATATTCATGTCGACATTGCACTAGATCGTGTGGTCTGGTCGACCATGGGCCATAAAGCCTACTATTACTTACTTAAATATAAAAGATCATGTTTTCCTACGAACAACTGTTCATTTACAGATATTTTTAACAGAAAAAATACTTTTGGAGCACAATTCCATTGTTCTTTTTCTTGTGTACTCATCTTCCTTTTTCTTGTCCTTGTCTATTGCAATTGCAACAAACGAAACCACGATCACTCTCAGCACAAACCACGAAGAAAAACCCCGGTTCCGTTCGTTCTTCTCAAATAAAAAGGTTTGTAATCTGTACTTTCTTAAAGTTTTTTAAGGAGAAAAATAGCGAAATGAACCCATACATTTTTTTGCCCTTCTTTTTAATTCCTATTATTAGGGATTCAAACGTGACTGAGCATCTAAAAAGATTGAATGTTGAAATAATATGTTCCTTCGGCTTGGAAGATTTTAACGTATTACAATGAGAAGAAAAAGGGACAAAAATATGTTTGCGACTTGCAAACAAAAAAAATGTTTTTTAAAGAAAAGCAAGTTGTGCTGGAGAAAAACGGTTTCGTTGGTTTAACGCAAGTACCTTATGAACTGATTGCATTTCGACTGATTTTAACCGGAGAATTATTATCATTTTTGAGGATCGGTTTGGTTATGCACCATGATGATCTATCGTCTTCAAGATGGATCCTTCAAAATAATATTCGGCTTTTGTTATTTATAAAACGATCGCTCCTTTTATGTAAAAACATAAAAAATGGGGAATCTCTTAGGGTTTCCACAAATCAGAAAAAGAGTAAAGTACCAGTAGCGTCTTTTGCTCTTGTTTACACGAACATAATAATATGTAGGGTCGGGTGGTACCTAGCCAGGACGATATTTTTTTAAAGAAGGGATTTTTGCCCGGTCTTTTTACTTCGCCTTTCGAATGTATTTTCATACATTTCTGGAACCCTTAAAAAGAACAAAAGTATCCTTGAAAGAAGCTGCGAGCGGTTACTTAAGGTTACGTCACCACTTATACACAACCACTGTCTTCAAGAGTTGAAAAAGACTCATTCATCCAAAACAGGCATATCACCAGGGAAACGTGAAGTGACATTGATGGCATTAAAAAGGAAAACGATGAAATAAAGGATATTTCTCCCCGGTTTTATCTCAGAAAAAAAAATATCGTGAAAACGATGAGCAAAGGCATAATTTTTTGTTTTGTTGGACACACGACATGAAACGACGAACGAAAAAATTTGACTGCAGAATGGAGAGAAGAGAACAAAACAAGAAGCAATACAATGCAAGGGAAAAAAAAGTCGCCAAGAAGAAGAATTTTCATCTTTGCAGAACACAATTGACATTATATCATCCGTATCCTTAGCACTGCATGTCTTACCCGACCACCATCATCATCATCATCATCACTCGTTTGACCAAAGTCATTCACTGAAAAAAGCCATTCCGAAAAGGCTTCTCCGTGAATCGACATAGTGAAACCCTCTCTGATTGTGATTGTGAGCAATAATATAATAAGTGCTCAATCTTTGAAGACGACGGAGAAGAAAAGAGGAAGTGAGATGAGATGGAGGAGATTCATAAAACTGAAAATACCCAACTTGCTTATTTCATTCACGTACTCCAGTCATTTTTTTGTTGCAGAATTTCACTGATATTACTTGGAATGACAGAAAATTATGTGAAACTTTAGCTTAAGCCTCCCTGGTTACATCCAATTTCTAGGAAAAAATAAATAGGGAAAATCAGGCATATTATGACGCTCGCTTTGCATTGTTGCGTAAAAGCGGAAGAAATGTGAGGAAGCAGAAGGGTAGTTTTTAGACTCGCGTTTTTTTACTTCATTTACAATTTACAGTAATGAGTGTTGCGGAGTGAGAAACGGAGGATATGGTAATAGTGCGATATGTTGATACAACCACCACCACCAACATACAGAAAAAAAACGCGTCTTACATGAGCTTAGCCGGTGGTATTATAGTTCCAGAGTTGCGTACTTTTAGATGGATAGTTGTATTCAGTCAACAAACCGTTATAACGTTATGGGTGTTAGAGTTTAGACCAACAACATAACAGGAGAAACGAAAATGCTTAAACCTTTTTATGCATTCCTATTTCTCCCTTCTCGTTTTTTTTTCTATGAGATTGCGATCGTTGTTACGTAAGTGCAGTCAGGAGCAGCAGTGGTTCTTTCTGTTTTCCGACAAAAAATGAGAAAAAAAAGAAGGAAGAAAAAGGATAAAAGTAGAAAAGAGGAAGGGATGAAAGGCTGCTGGAATGGATTTTTTTGGGGAGGAAGTAAAGGAAGAATTGAATGGTCTTAGGGTTATATTTCGCATAAGGGTTATGTGATGTAACGTCCGTCCGCGTATTTCATGGCGTACACTGCTATTTTTGGGCATCCCTTTTTTTCTTCTTTCTTTAAATGGCATTTTTTATTTTACTTGTATTCAGCCCTTTTTGGGAATCGTGAATAAAATAGTGTGATAGGGTAAAAGCAAAAAAAAATGTATAATAATGCGTATTGTTGCTGTGAGTTGGAGATTTCAAAATGGATTACGTAAGCAAGCATTAAGGATCGCTACTGACTGACGATCGGATCATGTGTATCTCGCAGCTTGCATTGCAGTTAAATAAGCCAAATATAATACTGGTAGCCTTAAAAATTGAGTTAAAAAGCGAGGGAGAGAGTAGGACAAGAAAGTGTGAAATTTTGATGAGTGACGAGACGATTGACGAAGTAAAGTGGAATCCCCACCGGGTCAAGCTAAACACGTCATACTTTTAGCTGTCTCAAGTCTCAACTGGACAGACCAAAAGCAGTAGGGAAGCAAAATCATCAACTGCCATGTTAGCTTCCCTCTATAAAAACTCGGAAATATATTGTTTTCACAGATGTAAATGTCAAGTACTCCTTTCCCACTGTATGTACTTACTCTACTCAGGTTTCCCTCAAATCCATAAATCTATTAATCTAGATTTTTAATCTTATTCTTAAAAAGAGGGACTGTTGATTGTGAGAAGGAAGCACTTTCAGGGAATTAAGCTCCTTCTGCCCATTTCCACGCAATTGTATAAACATTTGGAGCTGGGCACGTATGCAGCTTAAGTACATAGAATAAAAGAAATATCATCATCGTCAAGGCAATATCCAGAAAACCTCAACTTCGATTTGCTTTATGCTGATGTGACAATTGAAAATGCTATTTTAAGCTGGTAAAAAATGAGGGTCATATAAAAATGAGCCATGTTCCTGGTCTTCTCATTCACGAGCTATGAGATCACATTCAGTAAATGGCCCGTGCCATGGAATTTTCAACTCACTTTCCTGCTTCATATTTACTTTTACATGATTCCGAGCACATATAGCAATCATACACGACCACCGACATCATGAATCCCAGTAGAAATCCTCACACTTTTGGGTTTTACTTTTTTTGTGCGCGTGGTTTGAGCTTTTATACTTAAAAAAATGGACGTTGTGATGTGGATTCCAAGTTCAAGGGGATAACAAGGGAGAAGACAAAAATAGATCAGATCAAGTGATTTGGATTTCACATCTTCACTCGTGCCGGGGGCCTTACAACAACAAATCCAAAAGCAATGTTGAATTCAAGAAACCAGTTAGATAAGTGCTTCAAGGGAAGAAAAAAGCCGAGGAGTGTGTGTATGAGTATGATCGACATAAAAAGTGCATTTTCAATGCAATGCTATGCGTGAGTTGTGGAGGCCTCCTTTTCCGTCTTTTCTCAAAATCGAAGAAGTGATTTGAAATAAACGTATACAGTCAGTTTCTTCAGTCACACAGTGCATATTAGGATGTAAGGATGAAGACTTTTTCTTAAGTATTAACGCCATCAAACGTACTCTACTACTTAAACGATTAATTACGTTTATCCGATTTCGCAATTGCGTGAAATAATAAAATCAATCTAAACAAAACATATTTTTCTGCTCACCATTGGTAGTTTTAATTATATGAATATTTATAATTTTTTCATTTAATATTTTAAAAATTTCTTGAATCAATTAAGTTCTTAGGTTAAATACAGTTCCTTCACGGTTCACCTGTGAGTTTCAGGCGAACTATCGCTACAGAAGAACGATGACATCACTCGATTCCCTAGTGAATCCATAAGTTTTTCCATTATACATTATCACATACCCATTCGTTCCTTGCGAGCTACAACCGTCCCTCCCAACAGGAAAAAAAGTTTCACCCGAACAACTAACGACGTCAAGTTATTTTATGGATGAAAATGGAAAACTTTTTTTCTACTAAACAAAAAATGAAAAGTTTTGAAACTATAAAAAATAAAGTAGAAAGACTTTTACTCTCGTTTGGTTGTACTAATGTTGGAAGGTTTTTTTTTGGATTCGTAATCCCTAGTGGCAAAGGATGCCTCCGGAAAGAAGCAACATGCATAAGTGATAAGCTCTTCTTAGGTTTTCTACTAATGCATTCTCCATTTACCAGGACTTCCATGCATCATCATCACCACGTCATAGTCATGATCATGATCAAATGATCAACGGTGTCTCTAGTGACTAAAATAATAAAAAAAAAGATCTCGCTTTCTTTCTAGATACGTCCGGAGGATTTTCACACTTTTGTCAAGTTGAATTCTGATAGAGAGACTGACTCATCACAAAAGGAGGAAATGCACTTGGGCTGATTGTCATTGTTCAATATCGAAAAATTTGTTCAATTACACTTGTTTCTATTTTTTGTAAAAAAAACGAAACCGGATAACACTGATCATTATTATCATGATACTCATCATCATCTCATCCGTTCACGAGGAAAAAATGTATTCATCCAGTTGTGCACANGATAGGTCCGGAGGATTTTCACACTTTTGTCAAGTTGAATTCTGATAGAGAGACTGACTCATCACAAAAGGAGGAAATGCACTTGGGCTGATTGTCATTGTTCAATATTGAAAAATTTGTTCAATTACACTTGTTTCTATTTTTTGTAAAAAAAACGAAACCGGATAACACTGATCATTATTATCATGATACTCATCATCATCTCATCCGTTCACGAGGAAAAAATGTATTCATCCAGTTGTGCACACTTCCTCCTTTCACGTTTTTTCTGTGTTTGTTAGTCAAGCAGTTGAAAAAATTTCCTTTCGCCTCATCAATAAATTACTGGGCTGACAATGCAGAGTAGAGCGTAACAACGAAACCAACATAAATGTTTTCAATTTCGAATCTCTTGGGCAATTTCCCTTTTTTCTACTCACTTCCATGAATTCTCCGAAGATTTCTCCGCTTTCAATGATTACGAAAGAGCAAACGTGTTTTTTTCTCATGTGGTGAAAAAAGAAAATGATTCAATTGGATTGTGATGTATAAATGAAGTTTTTTTGAGAATGTCCTTAAACAAAATGTGTGCAAACATAGAGAAGATCTAACATGGACACATTAGCTGAGCAGAAAAACTTAAAGAAGTTTTTAAAATATCTGCCAAAATTTTAAATAAAATTCCTATAAAAAGTTTGTTTCTTCCTATAAATATTAATAAAAGGGTAGGAAATACTTATATCCAGGATTTTGGTTGGGAAATTTATAAATCTTTTTATTTTTAGGTGATGATGAATGTTTCTAAAGAGGCAAACTTCTGGAAGGACAGCTAAACAGCTCTTGCTGGACGGCATTTTTTCCTTCGAATACTTCCAAAAAAAATTTTTATTGCAGCCCCTTTTCTCTCTCGTCTCAACTGGAGATTTTTTGGGGGAAGAAGGGGAAAGTAAAAAGTTTGAGAGGAGAAAAAGCCTCGTTTCCATCCAAGCTAAGTTAGCTCATACTGAGCGAGCAGTCACTCACTCTCTCTAGTCAGAGTAAAAAGTCTCATTTTTTTCAAACTGATTTTTTTATTCTGAAAAGAGAAGAATTTTTGGACATTTCCACTGCTTCCACCCTCTTTTTCTTCTCTCTCCCTCCATTTTTCTTTTTATCGAAGAATAGTACATAGTGCAAGGTCAGAAAAGAGAGAAGAAGGAAAAAGTGGAAAATAGCGGAGTTCCAGTGAAGTGCAATGTAATGCAATGCACCACCAAGAGGATAACCCTGTTAGCTCGAGTTTTCCTTTCGGTTTATTCTCCCTGAGGCTCCATTTCCCTCTTCCATCATCTTCTATATTCCTTTTTATATATAACTTGGATCTCATATAATCAAAGGGGAAAATGCACAACTCGAATGCGACCATTTTTTTCCTCCGAAGGAAGTGCATGTGTTGTTGCTTAATACTTCTCCTATGTTCTTTCTCCGTGGAGAGCTTGTCATGTAGGACCACCATCAATGATCTGAAGGAGGATCTGTCTGTGGAGAAAAAAATAAGATGAGTTAACCATCCTCTCATTCTTTCTCCCTTCTGCCATCACTGACTGACTGACTACGAGCAAGTGGGAAATGGTTATTTTCCCCAATTTTCGAGGAAAAGATGGAATCAAAGAAATCCAGCTTTTCTAAAGGCCAAAAAAAGAAGGGGATATGCTCTCTAATATTTTCTCCCCTTTTACTATTCTGAAAAGTCATAGGATATTGGTTTTTGCAGAAGAATATTATGCATTTAGTGTGTGAAATGTATTGCATTCTTCAAGACTGATTTTCACTCTGACTCCAAATGAGAAAGTTCTGTTGCATTTTTATTATAGTATATACCTACTTACATTCTTGGAAACGTTAGTACCGAGGACAAGCTGCGTTTTTTGGAGAGTTTATCAATTTTATTTGCTCTCCGGTCACCCATTCCTGTAGAGGAAAATGAGTAAACGCTTGCTTGAACTCTGCTGCTTGAGTGATAGTGATCATCATGAATTGAGCCCATAATAATATCACCTTTTTCCTATTTCATTCCCCCCGTAAAAGTGTGAGGATGCGGCACAATATTCTAATATTAGTGCTCAACGGAACGCACAAAAACATAAACGTTGCTTTCTAATATCCATCCACCATCAAAATGATGAGACAATACAGTAAGAAGGCATCTTTGTTAGAGTGACACTACTCAATTCGAATGAATGAATCAAAGGCACGACACGAGTAGGGCAGACAGACATTGTGGTAGGGGAACATCACTTCCAGACTTGTAGAATTATTTTCGAAGGAGAAGGCCAGAAACTTTGTTAGTTTCGACATTAGATAATAAGAACATACAGAAAAAAATTCCATGTATGAGTGGCAATAAGAAGACCGTGTGACAATCTTATACGTATGTCGTAGGCATATGTTAGTAATAATAACAAAGTAAAAAAAAATCTTTCCAACCTTTCGGCCCCCTTTCCTTATTACCTTTGAATAGCTTAAAGCGAAGGTGATGTTGATTCCGGGGTTAATTTCACGTTCAGATCCGTCGTCCTATTGTATTCGCTTCCCTGACAACAAGTGCAAATGCAACCTCCAATTTGGATTTATGCTCCAATAGATGAAATTGTGTAATGGGGAGACAAATAAAATACTGAAGCATTTGTCTTAATCAGAATTGGAGAAGCCCAGTTTTCTCTTCTCCCTACTTTTGACTGACATCGGTCAAAGAATAACTACTGGTTTTATACATGAAGGAAGGAAGGTGAAATCAATTTCGTTTCCTAGTCAATTTTAAATGGCGTTTTTGGCTTTTGGAAGATCAAGAGGTTTTTACGAATTGTCTTACATAAGAACTCATATTTTATTTTGTTTAAAAAAATTGCAACCATAAAAATGTATAAATACTAATAACTAACCGCGATAATTAACACAGTAAATTAACCCGGATGAAACTAAAACAGTAAAGGCTATGGTGTTGGCTGTTATTTTTTCGAAAACTAAATACGTATAAGGACATTTCAGATTCATAATCCCCAATCATGAACAACGAAAAGCTCTTGAAAACCATCTTGTTTTTGTATGCTCTTTATAATGATGATGGAACCCGTGACAGTTGCAGAAGAGCATGAAAGAATACAAAACACCGGGACGCGGACGGATGAACGAATAAATAAACAAAAAAAATTGAACTGGTGTCGTCCGTTCGCTTGTTTGTGACTGTGACATTCACTCACCATTTTTAAAAATAGACTTGAAGTTGATAATCATATGAATAGATTTTATGTGCATCAAGTTTAGAAAGTTGGGAGGGGTCACTTTTTATAGCAACGTATGCATAATGTAGTAACTACCTTGATGTCTAGTAAAACAAATGCAATCAATTTCATGATCGGTATCGACCTTACAAATCACTACGCAAACAAGAGAACTGTGTACGTTTTAATAAATCGTTTTGAGAGGCAGATGATGATGAACTTAAATAATAGAAAAAACAAGCCAATCAATTCAGTAATCATGATCACACGATCACATGCATTCATCTCCATTGTGATCGAGCACGGAACGAGCGAAACGAGAAAAATAAACAAAGCTGTAAAATGATCAGGAGAAAAGTTATTGGAGATGTGCGTGACGACAAATAAGAAGCTTTAATATTTCCTGTCTCCGTGTGTGTGTAGACTTTGTTGAGAGTAGAATCGCCCCAAAACGAAGTATGAGTACTTTCAAGTGCCTCTATCAACTCTCCACTCGAAAGATTATATTATGATTATTGTTACTACAAAGCAAACTCATCGTCAGCAAAATAAAAACGTTCGATTTGTATTTATTCAAAATTTTAATACAATAAAATTATAAAAAACAGGGAAAACTATCGTATTTACTCTGCGTAAGATATTTTAGAAACTGATGCTGACTGAGATAATGAAGATTATGTGCCTTTACTAGTTGAATCCAACTCTACCCTTCCAACTTTCTATTTCCATATGAATTCTTTTTTGATAGCCCTGACGTTTTTTCATGTAAAACTTTTTTTGTAGGTAAATCCACTGTGATT